>CM053793.1:731800007-732055007 GCA_028749045.1 Cupressus sempervirens
TCTTTTTCTTCTTGTTGTGTCCAAAGATCAAATCTACAACCACCCTTGCTGACACAGTCACTAATAGTTACAACTGCCTCTACAATGAATCATATTTCTTGGTGATCATCCCATGGGATTGATTGGATTTGATCTCCATCATCCTCATAGTCAATTGCAAATCAGATATTCATTAAAACTGGGCCATTTAAATCACCAACTTATCACTTTGATTGATGCCAACCCACACTACTTTATTTCTATATTGATACTGCACCACCATGGGATTAAAATTTAGTTGACTACCAAGTCATATGTATGTGTCTATATCTGATAGGATGGACCCGCCATCCTATAAGGTCTTCATGAGTTTGACCACATGATCATAGTTGTAGCTTTAGTACATTTCTACTTCATAGACTATTTACTCATGTGAAATTATAGACTTAGTTAGACTATCTGCCAGTTGCTACTTCATAGCTTAACTTTGGCATTTCCTTCTAATAGTGGTGACTTGGTGATAACTAGAATAGCTTCACTTACCTTATAAAACTTTTAGGCCCATTGAACTCTTAGCATCCACCTCTATGTACACATAAAACCTTGGTGAATAATCATGCAGTACTTGGCACATATTCCATCTCTATAGACCTATTGACTTCTAAGAAAAAGACCTCACATGGCCACATGGCATGATGTCACTTCCCTACATTCTCTAAACTTCTCACAAATTCATGAAGTGGGGAAGCACCGACCATAGATCTTCCTACATCCAATAATGAAAACATAAACCAGCCCACCTACTACTCGTGTTAGCATCTTGACCAATGAAAAGAAACCAAACTACCAATGCACCCTAACATCTCCACATTGTTCTAACAAGCTCAAATTTTTGTCCTAAAAGGGAGGTGACATCATGAATTCCAAGTGTTGAGAGCTTTCTTTATCACATAAATTTAATACCTCGCTATTCTGCAAAGTGACAAAGTGACAACCATGGATATTAATCCATCTGATAGTCCCAAAAATGCAACCAACTATGTCAAAAGCTAACCAATAAGAACTTTGTCCTTTGTTAATTGTTCTAACATCCTATTTTCATGTCACTTTAGCCCACAAAAAGAATAGGTCCCATAATACATGTGGCGGCAAGGCACTTTCCCACATTGTCTAAACATCGAGAAATTTTTAAATACGAGCAAGTGCCAACCATAGATCTTGAAAGATTAGACAATCTAAAAAATGTGTGATTTCCTTCCTTTAAAAATCAATGTAGGTCCCATGTTATAGGCTATAATAAGGTTTAATTGCAACATAGGACATGCAGATTAAGGGTTAAAAACTTAGGGATATAAATGGTCAATATGGTCAACATTTTATGTATCCTCCTTACTACATGGGCATTAAATGAATAAAAATATTTATCTTCACCACCATAGGAAATACAATTGATCAACCTATCTATTTTGTACATGGTGATAAAAATGGGTAACACTTTTTGTGACTTCTATTGAGTCGTTGCCTACTAGACATTGAACCATTAGCCTTAAACATCCAATGGGCTATAGAGTCAAACTAGGAATGATAATGGCATTAAAAATAATTGTGCACACTTAGATATATTTATTTTGGGTCAAGTACAACAATAAAATAATATTGAGAAGAAGGGGGGACTTCACGCTTGCAAATATGCAACAACTTTACCCACTCTAATCTCTAGAACTATAGGAACTTATTGTAAGCAGAGAAAACTACAACTAAGTAACTTGCACTAGACTAAACTTAGGGAAAACAAAAATAGGAAAAATATATATAGAAACTATAGGCAGATCATACCTCAAAGTAGAGCTTGAGATGTATCCCATTCACAGGGATTGGTAGAATTTCTTGCTCCATAGTTGAGAGCTAGTAGGCATTATGTTCTTTGCATTTTGAGATCATGAATAGGCTAGTCCACATATTATCAAACTTATTATGATGGCCTAGTATGGTTTTAAGAACATCCCAGTGCAAAACTAGATCTCCTTCTTTGAATACCCTGAGTTTACACTTCTTGTCAAACACCCTCTTGGTTTTCATCTACTAGTGTTCCATTTTTTGCAATGATTTACTCCTTTCTTCATTGAGCTACAACAATTTGGCACACCTCAACCTGAAAGGGTCATCCTCTTCAAAAATCATTACTCTTAGCAAACTCTAATGATGGAAGTTCTATAGAGATAGGTAGTTTGCCTTGTTTCCTATACACTAGAATATAAGGTGAGTTGCCTAGAATCCACTTGGGAGTGATTCTATCGAGCCATAAGGCTGATCTTAATTTGGAACTTAGTCTCATTTGTTTTCATCTAAAGTCCTCTTCAATATCTCAGCATTTTTTTGTTTGTACTTTTAGCCAGTCCATTACCTTGAGGATAATAATTTGATGAAGTGTTGAGATATACTACATTCTTTAATATTGATTCAGTTATTCTTGTTCCCATAAATGCCAAGGCATTTTTAGATATAATGGAGTTACGAACTCCAAATCTATAGATTAGATCATCATAAAAGTTTAGAACAAAAGTCTCATTGGCCTCTTTCAGAGCTATTACCTCCTTCCAATGTGTGAAATAGTGTGTGGTAGTTAGAATTCATTTGTGGCCAGCACTAGAATTGGGATTAATGGGGTCCAAAAAATCTATACCCCACTTCATGAATGGTTGGATGATCAAAATAGGATGTCGAGGTAAAGCAACTAGCCTTTCCTTCCCAAAAAATAATGCACATTGTTCCCACTTTCTTTCTTGGGCATGAGCATCTTTAAATAGATTGGGCCAATAATATCCAACCCTTGCAATTTTATATGCTATCATTTTTGGAGAAAAGTGACCTTCTACATCATGAAACTACTCCAGAAACTTACTAGTGTCATCATTGTCAATACATCTAAGGAGAATTCCATTTATATCCATTCTAAAAAAAAGGCCATCCACCAAGATATAAGGTGTAGACTATAGTCTAAAATACCTTCTTTTAGCTTTTTCAAGTGAAGGGGGATATTCTCTAGTTTGTAGAAAATGTGTCATATCTTGTAGCCATCCTTCTTGTTGACCTTGTTGGGGAACATCTTGATTGGTTAGGATAACTTCTTGTAAGGAAACTTGCAACAAAGAATACAATTGTTTCCACATAACCCATAATAGATTTGAAACAAATATGCAATTAAAATCCACATGCAAGAGAATAGACAGCATACCCACAAAAAATGTGACACAAGATATACCTTGGGAAACCCTCATTGAGGGAAAAACCCAGTCTCCAAAAGAATCCATCACAATGTATTATTCAACAAAAACACCATTGCAATACAACCATGGAAGCCTTCAAAGCCATAGCCACTACCAAGCAATCCAAGTGAACAAGCATGAATCCACACATCCCATGCCATGCTTCCAACCTTCACAAATGCTGCCTTGGCTAACCTATCAAGCCTTGTCCCACTCGAATCTTGCCTTTTCCTCTTCTTCTTGTCACACCAACAATTACCCTTTCGGCTACTTATATAGTAGCTAGTCCCACAAAAGCACCAAGTGGTATTACATAAACCATGTGCTACATAACCCACTGAACCCACATTTAATATTGGGCATTTAATTATTTTCCCCAATATTAAATAATTACATAAAATATTATCACAATGTTATAATACAATTCATCAAGTACATCCCATGGGAATCTTTACATGTTGCACGTCCATCTAGGTTCTCCTAGATACAACATTACATAATAAAATAAAATAATAAAATTTAAGCAATATTATGCAATGTGTACAACACCCATCATCTCAACAATCTCCCACTTGTTGTATACATTGCATAGGGTCAATCTGTAGCCACATAAATGAATAAGGGAATAATCCCTCCCAGCACATCCACCATCATGGATCAACATACACCATGTGCTCCATCTTGGTACCTACAACAAACACAAAGTATCAAGCATCTCAAACACGAATGATCTCACCTCCTATTATGCCACTACTACTAGACATACATAGAAGCTATCCAAAGAGAAAACCACCCAACTTGTCACATTAGAAGATCATAAAATCCTATATCGATTGAAATGCCAAGCACAAAAAACTTGATCCAAAGGTAATCACATGTATAGATGTAGTTGTCAAAATATCCATAGCTGAAATAACACCCACAACAAATGCCAAACCCATCCAACTATCCATACCTCTAAAGATATACCAAGTGAATCTCACATCATCAACATATCCAATCTGTAACCTACAATCACAAGCCTCAAGAGATAAAATTGCCACATATATACCAAGAAGCTCCCACTACAAAAGATAATGTCAAATCTATAACCAATCCACTCACAACATCTCAAAGAAGTGAATCCATGTAGTATCAAGGATATTCACAATATGTAATCCAATATCCTACAATTAAAAACTCTCATAACAAGTCTCCAACACTCTGTCGTGTTCTCCACAACCAATAGAGGAAAGAGATAAAGGAATAACCATGTCATCTCTCACATGACATACATGAGCACAAACCAGTGATCACATTCTCTAACCAATCTCAAATCCAATGTAAGTGAAACTGAATAGCCAAGAAAATAACCAAGACCAAAGAAACCACGCAAATCATAACTTGTATCATGTCCTTCTACGCACACTTCTAGATGTAAACTGTGCAAGTATGATCTCCTCCATAAAACCCCAACCAAGAAGCCACAACAACCCCCAAACCATACCATATAACTAATCATGGATGTAAGCCTCTCATAAGAAGATCAAACTCATAAACCATTCCTAAACCAAAGAATATGCCTAATATAAAACCATCTCCCAAACTCAACCAACATAACAACATATGCACATGGAGATAACCAATGCTAAACCATATCTCAAATGAACCCTCTAGAACTAACTCATGTGCCGTAGCTCAAGATCCATATCTGTGAAAGACAAGCATAAATATAATGCACCTGAGAAAAACAATGGGCTATACCTCTCAAGTAGCAAACTGTCGAGTAGACCAAGAGTGGGGAATGAGAATGCTCATCAAGATACCCAAGTCTCCAACCAAGACTCATCTAAGAAAAATCTCCTCTCAAGTCCATATCAAGAGACTACCCCTTGGATTTCCTACTAAAACTATCAACTGCCCCAACAAATACTTCTCTAATCTAAGAGAAATCAGCATCACCATCACCTCTAAGTATCCATGAGCACCTGTAACCAATCAATCCATGCCAAATCCAAATGCAACATAGCAATATCATGAAGTATCCAGCTTATGATCAGTGTACTCAATACCAATAAACTAAGCCAAGATCAATTTCAAAGTTCTAACCATGTTCTCAAGAACATAAACATGACAACATGATCTAACCATCTCAAACAAAGAGATAACATGCTCTATATGAACACACCATAACATGTCACAACTCTAAACAAATACTGAAGGAGGGGTAAACCAACATAAAAACATTAGGGATTTCTTTATGTGCCATCACAAATGGAAATGGTCTCTGGTTTTTCATTAAATAGTATACACAACATCGTTAGTAGGGTTACTAAGACTTGTTGATGTCATTGGTCAAAATTTTCCCTTCTTCAATGAAATTGGAATTGATGCTTATTCCAAATGTGCAATCATTTCCTTTATATTTGTTTAATTCTATACTATTTAAAGTCCTTATTTCCAATTTAGTTTGAGCATTCAAACTATGCTTTTTGATTTATGCATAAAATATGCATTGCATATTTTACACATGTTGATTTGTTGTGCTTTGTTGTTAATCTACAACAAGGGAAATCTAAATTTTTCTGGCATATTTGTCATAATTGGCTGTTATCATATTGTGGTTGTTTTATGGTGTGATTCTACTTTAGTTATAATTATTGTCTTTTTGGTTGTGTTTAGTCTATTAGTGTTGACTAAATAGGATCAACTATTTTTATAGAGTTGCACTTTGTTTCAAGGGCATGTTTTATTTCATTCGTATATACCTACATTCTATAAATGTGTTTGTTTATTAAAATTTTAGATAACATTGAAATTGGACTCCCTTCATCCTACTTTACTCCTACATCTTCACTATTGTAACCACTCTTGTATATAAATAAATGATGCAGGAGCATCTAGAGGTATAAGGGCAATCCTATGTCACCCAAAAAAATGTACTTAGACTTAGTTTCTATTTCATGTGTTTTCATTTCTAGATACCCATTTGGGTCAAATGAAGGTTCCAACTCTCACAGTTCCACTATTAGTGTTTTGGGTTAGAGTTTTTAATCACCTTGGGATACATGTAAATGCCAAAAAAATAAGAGTATGTAATTGAGCCATCATTTTGGTGAAATAGAAGGTGTAAATTGGTAGGATGATTGTCATTGTAATTTAGAGCATTCCAGAAAAAGAATCAGGTCAAAAGGCCCCACGGTTTGAAAGTTATCACAATTTTTTGATTTTTGGAGACATCCTAAGAATGCTTCAAAGTCAGGTTAGGGGCATTAAATGACCTCGAATAGGGCCAAAAAATGGGGGATGAGTGAAGCTGGTCCATAGGTCTATAGAGCACTTTGAGAGCTTTTTGAAAATGTAAATGGTTCATCAATCGGAGCTACAGTTCAAAAGTCTCTCGAAAGTTCGATTACCATTTCTAGATTCTTCTAATTTTGTGCCAACTTCTAATGCAACTTCTAGAGCCTTCTATTTGGTTGGTGGATGCCAACTAGCACTTTCTAGAATGTATTCCTAATTGTTAACCCTTCGAGGTCTATTTAAGAACATTTCTGGCATTGTAAAAGGCAGTTTAGAGTGGAGTTTGAGAGAAGGTACTAAGAGAAGAATTTATCTCTAGATTTATGCTATTGTAAGCCCATAGGGTATGTTTTGGATTCTATTACTCTGCACTAAGTTTACTAGCATATTTTTACAGTTAATTAAATTTTCCCTTTCCTGTTGTGTCCATTTTGTGCTTGGGTTGTGTCCCCATCAATAAAATATAAACATAGTTTATGTGTAATTATCTATATATATTTCATTATAATAATTCATATTTATATGTGAGCTTGTATATGTCTATACTTATTCTTACATACATAATTATATATTTTAATATTTTTGTACATTCTAAATGTGTGTGTGTGTGCGTGCGTGCACATATCTATCTTCAAACATGTCGTAGAATAGATTCCCTTTAACTTCAAATGTGTTTAGTCAAATTTTGTTGGATTTATATTCTTGTGAACATTTGGATGCCTAGTTTGTAGTTAGAAAATCCACAATCCCCTTTGAAATCCTTTGAAGATGTTGCAAAGGATTTGGACATTGAATGAAACTCTTGCATTGTGCAAGAGGGAGAAATTGAACATGCCAATGAACCTGTATTGCCTTTACTTTTATTTTATTTTCTAGAAATTTGTTGGTTTATGTATTAGGTGAACATGTGGATGATTTTTTTGTAGTAAAAAAATCCACAATTACTTTCCCATGATGCATAATGCTTAGTCATCATCCCTAGAGACCATGTCAATATTTATCAAGGTAATATGCTTGTTGGTTGGGGTGTGGTATTAAGGAATGATTCAATTCCAAATTTCTATACTTCAATGACCATGATGGATGTCCTAGTAGGAGCTATGGAAGTTCATTTCAAGGAAGTCCTTATGAAAAAAGCTTTGCCTCCTTATGATGGTGGATTGGATGTTGAAGATATCTTTCCAGAAGCTAACGAACCCATTCAACTATAGCACATCTGTGATATAAAACATTCAATGAATCTAGTGCACTAAATGCTTTGGTTTTAGAAACATACTATTTTTTTTCATGATTTTGGTCATTACTATATTGGTTACATTGATGATAGTCTTGTACATTAACTCTTGTGGTTTGTGCGTAGGTAAAAAATGTTAGATGCAACACAAAAGAAAAAGGGAAACCACACAAAAATTTCTTTTGTCCAAGGAAGATTGCACCAATGTGTGCAACTTTTTTGTAGTCATCATGGACATAGAATGAGGGTGCAAGTTAAAAAATGCATACTTGGAGTTCACATGGATGTAGGTCATAGTGTGTTATAATTATATAGTCCTTTTCCTCCATGCATGTGTAGTTGGAATTTTAGTAATGGTCTATAAAAATGTGACATTTTACTAGATGGTATGCATGGGACTAAAGAATGTGAAAGGAACATCTCCACACACAGAGCTAATGTGGCCTCTTATATTTTTAATTAAGTTAGCATCATGTTCAGTAATAGGTTGTACTCATATGGTAATGAAAAATTTCCATGAATGAAATTATATATATATATATATATATCTTGATAACTTTAATCTAATGTCTTATTCTAATGTTATTCATTGAAATTTGATGTCCTAAATATTATTTGAATATTGTCATAATTGTTAAATGATGACCATTGTAACTATGTAGATTGGAATTGCAAAGGTGTTCATTTGACTCATGGTATCCATCTAGTGAATCACATAATTGAAAGGTGTTATTTTAGTTGGCTAGCCAACTAATGGCATTAAAACACCAAAAATAAGTAAATGCATACAAATCAACATATTATTTCAATTTACAATGCATCCAATGGTAATTAAAATGTACAATAACTTCTATCATAAATTGTTGAATACTTTTCTTAAATTTGATGAATGTTTTGATAAATTGGATATGATTTGATCTTATCACTATATTGAGTGGATACTCCTACTTCCACTACACAATATTGACTAGGTATTCTGCTATTTTGTGGCACCTTTTCTATTCATTCTATTCTCAAAATGAAAATTTTGTTTTATTCCTAAGGGATTTTTTTAATTAAACTTCATTATTGGAATGTAAGCATACTTCTTATATGTTGATGTAGTCATGGGTAGTCACAAAGATGTCGTTAGAAAGGAAGCTCTCAATCAATCATCATCTGATATCCTTGTTAGCTATTTTTTCCTTCCTACCTACTTGAAAGATTTGAATTTAAACAAAATTAATGTTTATATATTTGAATATTCAAATATTAAGGCATGCAAAAGTAATATTTTAAGACCTTGGGTTATACCTTATTTCCTAAGTGACTATGTGTTTTAATATTTCTATGGGCCTAGACCTTGTTCACCATCTGATGCAATAAGATCTATGTCTGTCACTTTATCACTTTACATAAGTGCTTAGTATTTATTTTATGTGACAAAGTGACAACATGCCACATGTCTAGGGAGGGTCTTGCTTTTTGCAGCTGGTGGAGTTTTCAGAACAGGGTCCAGTTGTTAGGTTTTGATTTGTGCTTCAAATCTTGGGCTAGTGTTTCCTCTTTTTTTCATCCATCATCAGATCTTGGAACATCAATGGTTGTCTTTGTGTTGCTATGCAAAAATGTATGTCCTTTTTTCATAGTGAGATAGTGATAATGTGACATGTGATATATGGGTTCTATCTTCTTTTGTGGGCCACGGGTGAGGTGGACAAGGGTACCAGGCAAGTTGGCAGAAGGTAGCATTATCATTGGTCAACTACTAACATGAACTAATGAATTTATGGAATTGTCAGATGAAATAAGATCCATGGTCATTTCTTTGTCACTATGTATAGTTGCTCAAATTGTATTTCATGTGACAAAGTGATAGATTGACATGTGTCCCAATAGACCTAGTTTGAAAGGTAACAACAATAGTTAATAGTGGTTAAGTTGGCAATTTCATGAGGCATTTATGGTTAAAATTATAAAAGGTGGTGTGGCTAGGGTGATAAAGTAGTCAAACTTGTGAAGACCTTGTGAGTTGGTGAAACGAAATAACCTCATTGGACCACATGGTGCTTTTTGGTTGCTGGACCCATTTGACTACTGATTTTGATGTTTTTTTGAGCCAGCAGGGAAAGAAGTTAGTTTTCTCTACACAATCTAATCTCAACCACTCTTGAATGAATGCAACACTAGACATAATGTAAAGGACATTCTTTTAATTCCTAGTTATCCATCTACCTAGTCAGAGCATTAATGATGTCATTTCTATCACTTTAGGGTTTCTTCTAGGTCAAGGTTTTGATGATTTTATCACCTTCAAAGATGTACTAGATCAAATCCACCATCTAGATCCTATCCAATAATCCTCTAAAAGTCTTGAATTCAATGGTTAGGTTGTGAAGCTAGTACAAACCATTGCACGAAAACCCCAAGGTGCTAGTGAAGGTTGCCCACAAGGATCATTACATCCCACCATGCTCCATAGTCTTAACTATGGGCTAGATGTGCATGGGTATGATGGGCCCTCCCTTGGTTGTATGAGCCCTAAATGAATATTTTAATGCTACCATTGTCACCTACTCTAAGATTCAAACCTTGGTGGAGGCTCTGATAACACATGGTATGAACCACTACACCAAAACCCTGAGGTGCTAGTGGAGGCTGCCCACCAAAACCATAATAGAAGTAATATAGAGTCTGTGTCTAAGGTATAAAGATACATTTCTAAATCCTTGTAATAGTTGAATTTTCTCTATTTCTTTGGCATCACTCTAAAATTCTTATAGTAAATTCCAATTGCCTCTGAACTTCATGATATTCTTCCTTATCCCTTTCAGCCATTGATGTATTGTATAAGACACATTTGCCTCTCATCAATATATTGTGGATATGTATAATTTGCATGATTGTATCCAATTTTTACCAATGAATGGTATGTAGTGAATTCTTTTTCCTTGTGTCATCTATTTAGTTATTTGATCTACATTTGGTTATTGGGTTAAAACAAGTCTAAATTTGTATATTTTTGATGTCATGATAGTTTAACTATGCATGTATGGGCAGAGATTGGTTTGAACATACTATTTTGGTGCATCACCTCCTTAGATTAGATTAGGTAATTTTTCTTTCATGCATTCTTTCCCCTTTTTCCTCTCAAAAGTGTAGTTTAGGTGCACCTTGATAGAAAAGGAAGCCAACCTTCTCCAGAGACTCAATCTCATTGTTCAAGTCGCAAAACTTGGAGTTTTTTTTCCATATTTCACAAGGTTTCCTTTAGGTAAAAAATTTGGGCAAGAGTGAAAACTGTTGTGACAATAGTTTTTGGCATGCCTAGTGGGACAAACTCTTGAAGTTTTACAAGTTCACTAGTATCAAAAAAGAAAAATTATCAATATGTGATGAGAAGATAGTGTTCCTCTCAGTATTTTCAAGCCTTCAAGAGGTTCATTTTCAAGTTCTTGGTGTCTATCCTACAATATATCTAGTTTTTGGATCAAGTTGTGATTCATGCCCAAAGCTCATACAAGGGCATCTTCTAGAGATAATTTTCAATACATCGAGCTTTCATTTTCAAACCTTGGAGAAAAGAGAAATAGATTGTCTCTATCACCAATTAGGAGTACAATAGTAGCACATACACATGCAATATCTCTTTCCTCTCCTCTTGTTGATAGATCACAACCTAGGTTGGTTTCTTTTCATATAAATAGGTCATTATACTTGATCTCACTGGTGAAACTTCCATCTCCGCTATGGAGCATATTCAAGAGATTTCAAATGTTTGTAATATACATGGTATTATAGAGGATGATATTTCTATTAGGCATTACAATGGTATAGAGGTTTACCTCATAACTGTATTATTGATTGGGATGGGTTAGGAGTAGGACTTTCTAGGCATTTTGAGGACAAAAGTGATCACCTATCACTTTTAGAGTAGCTAACAACTATCAAGAGATCACCCCATGAATATATGATTGATTTTAATTATAGGTTTCAAAAGACATGGGATAGAATACCTATTACAATAAAGCCTTCCCCTAGCAATGCATTTTTGTATTACCTGAAAGCCTCTAATAGTGATATTTCTATTACTTTGTAATCTATGTGAGGGGACACTTTACCAAATGCTTATGAGATTTCTGTAAGAGTGGAAAATATCTTGATACAAGGAGGAAAGTTAGCTCCAGGGCCTCCAATGCCATTCTTTCAAGATATGCACAATCATTAACCTATTTTAGCCCCTATTCCTACTTCCTTTGTAAGTTAATCCCTTGGAATGGTCCCAATAGACTCCAAGTCTTCTAATGGGGTTGATAAGATTGAGGCTATGGTGCAGACATTAATGTAGAGTATGGATAAGAGGTTACAACATCAAGAAAAGAAGATGGAGGACAATGGTGCAGTAATACAAAAAAGAGTAATGAGTTGGTGACTATGAAGAGGCAACAAGGTCAAAATAATAAGCCTTCCCAACTTTAGTATCAAGGTCACATACATAATAAACCCCCAAACTAGAATCATGTTCCATACAATAAAAATAGACCTATTGACAACACCTAGACTATGAATACCAACCTAAATAGTGCTTTATTCCCTCAAAACAATCTTGGTCAAGGTCAAGAATTATGCCCTTCTTGTAACTACTCTATTGGCTCTAGATTTAATAGAGTTTGAATAACCAAGTATGCAAGGCAAGAAATGTTGGGTGTGTGGCTTTCACAGCCTAAGCCGAGCTCCTAGAGATGAAAATTGGAAACAAACCAACAACCTTTACAAAAGAGAAGAAGAAAGAATATATAGCAAGGAAGTAATTCTTAGATTTGACCAAAAGATGACAAGTGTCCCCTCAAAACTCTTTCCCAAGAAGCTGATTAACCTCTCTCTACCTTCTCTCATCAACTACTAATCATATCCCTTCTATTTTGTCTCTCCAAATGCAAAGTATCTAAGTAAAAGAAAAAAATCTGACAACTAAACCTGAATATGTGCCAATTGATCAATTTGAAGCCGAAACAAAACAAAGACCCAAAATAACTAGATACAAGAGTCACTGAACATGTTTAAGGTGTTTCTCCACTAAAATTTTCAATTGACAACTCAAAATGCCTGACACATAAACCACTCTAAGATATAAAACCTTCTGTAGCATGTACCAATGACATCCTGTGCACAAACCAACTTCATAATTGGATAGCTCATCTTCAGCCAATTCCAATGGTATGATGGAGTCCATATTTTGGAGAAAACTCCCCCAGTTATGCCCGTTTGAAAAAATAGGCTTCCACTTGTAGTTTTACATTAAAATGCAAAAATATTTGAAAAAATTTAAAATTTCTATAGTAATAAAAATAGAAAATCATTTTAATAACTTTCATTTTTCTCTATCAAAGGGCCCACTAGGTGCTACCTATGCTGCCATGTGGCACATTTGCATTGGCTTTAACCTACACAAATGGTGCCACATGTCAACCTCTGACTGGAAAAATTTTCTCTATCACCATTCAAGCCCATCGCCATGTTGCTCCACATGTCATCACCACTTGGTTGGTCGCTATGTTGCTATGGTTATTTGGTGAGCAACTTAGCTTGATGGCATAGCAACTACCATAGGATTATCCACATGTCATCTCCTTCATTTGCATGGTTGGTCAAAATAGTATTAACTTTGGTCGGATGGACCCCTCCACAAACAAGTGATTAAGGTTGGCTCAGAAGAGCTCATATCTTTAGACATATAGCATATTGAGTGCTTTTGTTTTTAAAAATGAAAGATACTCACCTTTAGATGTATATGGGATAAAAAGACTTCATGTCGATCCCCTTGTTGCGGTTGTGGGTGACTTCCTTTGCCATGCACATGAACCCCTTTCTTTGATTTCCTTTGTACATAGCGGTCTTGTATTCTGCCCCAGTTAATCTCCCTACCATGGGTTGTGATCTTTTTCTTTTTGCATGTAATACAGATGCTCCCCTTTGTAGATCCAAATAGACATGGAAATGTCCCTTTGCATGGACTACAGCTTCCATTTTTCTTACTATGGGTTGTTCCTTGCCATGAATGTGTTGTTCTTCAAGGAGTATTCATGTCTTCTCCCCTTCAAGGAGTATTCACGTCTTCTCCCCTTTCTACATGGGCAACTACCATCCTAAGCTATGACTTTGTTTCTTTCCTTAGAGATCCCTTTTGGTAAGCTCTTGTACTTGGGCATAGAAAATCCTTCTCATGCAACTTCTTATGTTGTGGTGGTCGTCCCTCTCATATTGCTATTGAAAATCAGAAGTGAATGTTTTGTTTTAGTTTTAAAAAGGGCCCATTCTCCTTCAACGTGGGTGTTTCATCTTATATTTCAATCAATTTTCATGTTATATACATAATAGCATCAACCATATTACTGACATGATGATTCTGATACAAGCAGTCCTTGTTTGTGGAAGGTTCTCTCTAAAGGTTTGTCAGTAGATATACATTTCTTAAGGGAAGCAACATTGTGTAAAATTGGCATGCCAAGATATCGACCTCTATTGGAAACCAAAATTTTAGCCAATGTAGCAAGGCTATACAAAGAGCCTTAAGAATTAATTAAACCATGATTTGGTGTTTGTTGATAATATGATCCACTAGTGTAAGTAGAATGATGTGAGGAGTTAGATATCCCATAGAATCTAAGAAAGTGATTGGTGATACAAGTGAATACTAATTTTGAAACTTTACTACACTAAAGATAGCTTGTCTCTCAATATCAGATAATGAAATCTAGGAAAGTAGTTGCATTACCCCAGTTTGCATCCTTGTTGGAGAAGAATCAAGATAACCATGAGAATTTAAGGTAATAGGCCCACGTTCGGGCTTAAACTGCACTCTCATTTTATTCCATGCATTCATCATCTCAGGTTATCCATTTTGGTAGTTCCTTCCAAGTGACATGTTACTTTCATCAATTCAACTCTCTGAAGGATCTAGAGGCTTTAAGATAGACATCACATCCATAACCCAGAAGAGAATAGCACTATTTACTTTAGAACCTTTCTTTTTCCTATTGAAGTCTTGTCATTATCAACATTATATCTTATCAAGATAGCTTTATTCTGCAAGTTCTACTTTGCAGTCTGATGCAAATTAGTCGGGCCCAAAAGTGGGTCTAGCTAATTTTTTTTTTTTTTTTTCAAATTGCTGATGTCTCAAACTAATCCACTAATTGCTTGATATTGATTAGAATCATGTTGACCACTGCTCTGTCATTAAAAAATCATTTTATCACTTTATTGCAAACTATCAAATTGGTGCCAGAAGGTCCTTTGACCAGCTTTAAAAACTAATCTGAACACTTGACTAGGCTCCAAAATCAAACTATCTTATTCTTTGTTCCACATATTCCTACCTTGTCAAATCTTGTCTCATGACGAATTCTCAATCAAAAGATATTGAATGCCAAAGTTGCTCTTTTAGAACTGCCTACAAGAAAACATGTCAGAAAACAATAAATCACGTTTGGATTTGGCTTTGAAAACTAGGTAAACTAACATAGAGGCACAAAAAATGGGGCATTGGTTCACTATCATGAGGACAACATAAATTTGGGACTAGAGTTCATGAAAAATAATTGGGCACATTTGGCGAGCGGTCAGAGTGGGCTACTCAAATTTACAGACTAGAAACACTCGACAGAAAAGCAATTTTTGCAAATGGAATGGACCTAGGAAGGTGTGTAGACAGATTCATCAAGATTTTAAAAATGGCACACTTTAAAGTATTTTTAGAGAAGAAAATAGTGGTACAATCCATTCGATCTCACCTATCACAAATTTAAAGATATGACATCATGAACAGGCATACTGACCCATTTACATTTCTTGACACCAATAAATGGTTACAAATTACATTTGGAATCGTGTTTAAAAACTAATCAAATAGATTCATCATAAGCTTAAACTTGAAACATCCAAAGTCTCTGACCTCTAAAATGCAACACAAAAGGAATTTTAGTATTTCAGTTTGTTGGTTCAAAGTTATAACAAGTCAAATAGGGCTTCCCAGAATTCAGAGCAAATTGCATCAGCATGAGAATAGTAAATGACCAACTTTGAGGGATTCAAGACCTAGGCAAATGGATTCAAAACAACTCAAAATCTAAAAAATAGGTTCTTTGGTATGGACACTAGCCATTCCCAAAGTGGAAAATCATGAAACATTATTGGGTGAAAGATATTCAATTGCAAACATGGCCTCGTGTCATTGTTTGACACTAAAGCAAAAATGTAGATTTAACAATTTCTCAAAACAAGACTTTATGAAATGGCTCAGAATGGAAATTTGTCATCATGAAAAAATAGGCATACTAAATGCATGGTGTTAGAAGTATTAAACACCTCTAAGGACTCAAATGGAGAGCTGGGTACATATGCATTTAAAAGCATTTATAGGGCTTGATTTCTTCAATGGTACTCAAAATCGAGGCTTCAATTTTGAGTCCCAATAGTGGCTCTATCTGGGGATGCATGTCCCTTGTGGCATGGCAAGGATTTTCATATCTAGAATAAGTAGACCATTCCAAAAAATTTCTCTTGAACAACTTTATTGAAAGCAAGAAACAACTACTCCTACTATGTACAAACAATGATCCCAGGCCACCAAACTTCAACAAAAACATTTACCTCTCTCATATACCTGATTTTCATTTACATCTTTTTGAGGTAAACTGAAATTCTCATTCTTCTTTGTTTCACCCAACACATCAGCACTTTCAATCACTTCGTTAGGTAAAACAAAATAATTATCATCACTTTCATAGTGCACATACAAATCAGCACTAACTTCCACATTATGCTCACTATGAAAATATGAATTAGTGTAATCATAACTATTGGTATCAAACTAAAACTAATCATTACTAACTAAATCATGGACACCTTCAACCAAAAACAAAAAAATTTGGTACTCTACTTTATTCAATGAGTTACATGAATCAAATTGTAACTCACCTTGTGCATCCAAAAAGAAGAAAATGTAAAATTTGTTTTCTTCTCATTTGCAATATCAATATTCCATAAATTAGACTGAATATTCATTGTAACCTCTTCACACTCAAACAACTAATTAGGTATCAAATCACAAGAATCATCATGAAATTGCATGTTCACAATATGCTGATCCGTATCAATGTTTTCTTCAAATAACTCATTAGAATGAACTGATTCATTACTATTACTTTCCTTGTCATATGAGTAATCAAAATGTATGTCAACCTCATGAAAACAAGAAGAAAATAAACCAGCAATAGACCTTATCTCTACATCTTTCTTCTCAACATAGAAGTCATCATGTGTATTGATGTACGAACTACTATCACATACACCTCCAAAACTTGACATAGCATATTTTAAAACTAAATCTTCTTCAGCATCAAATTTAGGGGAAAATACTTCATTATATGAAAAGAAAAAATGTGGCAAAGCACAAACATCCTTGGATAGATTTGCATACCTTTCAAAATCATGAGCCAACAAATTTGAAATCACATCAACACTTAACAAGACTTTATTACTAGTTTATGTTCCTTTACTATGATTATTATCTGGATAGCTTGATACATTTATAATAGTAGACTTATTATAATGCACTCTAAAAAATTAGAAATCAGATAATCCCATACATCTTCTTTAGTGAATACCTCAACAACCAGTATCTTAGCACATTCACATTCATCACTAGAAGAAAGGCTATTACTGCTATTACACTTTTCTTCTACTTCACAATCATCATCGTGAGAAGATGAATCCACATTATGCATGTCATAAAATTGCTAATTACTATCCTCTAATTCATAAAATTGAGACTCTTCATCTTCAATATCATTTTCAATTAATCCATTGTATTCATTAACATTAGATTCATTAGCATTCAAAGCACCTTCAATCTTCATGATAAAATCTTAGAATTCAATAATCTTATCTAACCTTGACTTTTCTAACCAATCAACTAAATGTGGCATAAAAACTTCTAAGAGTACTATTGGCCATGAAGACTCCTCGGGTATAATATGCCCATCAAGATTCATAACTACTGATTTGAACTTAATGTCAATTTGAAATTCACCAAGACCCTTAATATCACCAATTGTATTTCTTTATCATTATGACAATCTTATCATGAATCTTTCTTTTCAGCTTAGCAATATTTGCACAAACACTTTCGAGAGTTGGCACATCACTTTTAGACTTGGACTCTAAATCCATCTTATACAATACTAAACTCATACCTTTATTTTCTTAGTGCTGAAAATACTAGATGGAGGCAACCATTTTGTTCATTCAATTTTCATGAAGGAAAAATACATGAAAATTGCAAATACCTTTATGTGTTCTTGTTTGAAACCTCTGATCTGCTAATTGGCATAGGTGTAAATATGAAATCCTTCACATTGTAGATAAAATCCTTGTAGAGTTTCCACCTCCTTGAAGAGGAAAATGAAATCATAGCAGTGCTTCACCTTTTGAAATCAATTGATTTAGTAGATACAAACAACCACATAAAATATCAATCAAGAAACTTATTCTTCCTCTTTCCAACAAACTAGATCTGCCCACAAATACTGAAAGCCACTGATATTAAAATAAACCATGCATTGGTATAGAGATTTAGATCAAAGTTTCCACTCACACTTAGTGAGAAAATATTTGAAACAATTTACCACTTGTACATTTTGAACCAACCTTTCAATATGGAAAAAAATTGTAGATCACTAACACCTTGGAAAGAGAATATACTTCATAAATTGATTCTTGACTTTGAACTTTTGTCAACAACACTTGCAAAAATTGAATTGATTCAAGATAGACTTATAATAATCATAGAACACAATTTACATCCAAGTCTCATAACATACTGGTGTAAACAGATAAAAACATATAGGGGTGCACGAATATTCAGCAAAGAGATGGAAAACACTACACCTTGCTGTTGTAGCAAACTTTGCACATGTCTTTCTTTCTGTTGGCTCCTAATTTGACTAAGTTTAAAAAACCAAGTATGCAAGGCATGAATGTGTCTATGGGAAGCTATCTCCAATAATGAACACAATTCACCAAGAACCTGGGCCAACTATAAGGCTACACTCCTTCTACACTTTAGGCTCTACAAAACCTAGGCGGGTGAACCTCTTAGAATCCAATTATGTGACCAATGCAATGAGCATAATCAAAATATAGAATAGTAGATAAAACCCCTCATTCTTCTATACTTAACCAAGAAATCACGAGCATGAAATACCTAAGGACATAACTCATGAAAATGGCAAGCTAAGTGCGGGTTAAACTTTGAATAGCTTTCAACATAAAAGGGAAAATTGATTCAATATGTTGATAATAGCAATACCCAAGTATGAGCAACAAAACCTAATGATCCTATCTCTAATCAGTGCCTTATTTATTGGGCAATTAAATGAATTACAACCATACATCTTCTGGAAATCTTTGATATAATTCCTACATCAAGATCCCTGATCTATCTTTCACATTGTGAATAGACATCTGCATCAAAATGAATCTCATACTTAGACTATCCTTTCAAGAAATTTGAAAACCCTATGATAAACACCAAGCAATTACATGGGTCTTTGATCCACAAGCAAGATATTTCAACCACATGCACTTCTAAACAAAATGCAACCTAGTTTATGATTTTTGTTCACAAACTAGAAGAAATTATAGATCCACAAATAGGAGGCATGATTCAAAATGAATTTAAATCCCTTTACTATTCTTTATTTTCTTTCCTTGAAACCAAATACATGAAAGATGTACATAAATGACTCACAAATCACCTAACAGACAAGAACTATCTGCATAAAACATAAATTGTTGCTCAATACAAGAGAAATGTTGGGTGTGTAGTTTTCATAGCCTGAGCAGAGCTCCTAGAATTGAGAATTGAAAACCAACAAAAAACCTATTTTAGAGGAAGAGAAAGAATATATATGAAGAGGGAAATTCCTAGATTGAATTTGCAACTAACAAGTGTCCCTTCAAAATTCTCCCTCCAGAAGCTTAAAAGAATCTCTCTACCTTCTCTCCTCAACTGCTAGAATCAAATCCTTGATCAATTTGTTTTTAGAGGCATCAAATATCTTGGAAAATTCACAATGAAAGAACATAACTGATTCTGATATTAAAAAGCACTCAAGGTAAAAAGTGAAAATAAGCTAAAATGGCCACAAGAATAGCAGAAAACTAATTAGAATCAATTTTTCTTAACTTTTACATTTCACCAAGCCTTTATATCTTCCTCATGACCAATTCTAATGATTAGTGTCAAATTTTTGTCATTTTGCTGAGAATGTCTCAGGAATCACAAAGTGGCTTACATACTGAACTGGTGAAGACCTATGCACAAATTGACTTCATATTCGAAAAGTTCATCTTGTTTTGGTTCTGATGGTATATAAGAGCACCCATTTGGTTAAAAATTACTCTTGTTATGACCCTCTAAAGATTGGCACTTTGTCATACTATCTGGTCTACAACTAAATTTTCAAAAATAAAAAAAATTCTAAAGTATGGACTTTAGAAAACGATCATTTATGCATTTAAAAAAAATGCACAAGAGCCCTTTTTGGCTTAAAAAATTTTGAATGTAAATTTTGGTATAAACAAAATATTAAAATTTAATATTTCATTTAAAGAAAATCTTTCTTTCTCATCGGACCCACTGGGTGCCATCCGGGCTTCCATGTGGCAGCCCTTGATAGGTTGGCCTTGGCCACATACTCACCCGCGCGGTGCCACATCATCACCACCTCTGCATCTACTCACCACCATGTCACTACCACTTGATCTTACATGTCATCGCCACTTCAACATCACTATCTCACTATGGTTAATGAGCAAGCAACTTTGCTTGGCGAGATAGCAACAATCGTAGGATCTGCCATGTGGCAACATCTCAGCACTCGAATCTATTTCCTGCCACCTCATCACCATCTGGGACCCACTACCATGTCTACACCTACTCATCACCACATCAAAAAGGTCACTATGTCGCCATGCATATCAATCGAGCAACTTCTCTTAGTGATATAGTGATGATCGTTGGATTTTCCACATGTCATGATCTTGTCACAAGTTTTGATGTTATCACGGCAACATACTAGGTAAAAAAAAATTTGTTTGTATGGTCCAACTGTCATCCACATGTCCAATTGACTTCATCATCGAGCCCCATAACATAGCTCCTACCTTTCAAAAAGGTGCCAACTTTTCAAACAAGTAGTTTATTGTGAGTGGGAGTATTTAAACAAAGAATAATATCCCCACTTTGACAATGTGGGATAAATGTCTCCTCATATTCTTCTCTCTATGACTATTCATGGAACTCTTTAGAATTTCCTACTACATAAGACACCATAGGTGAAACAGGGCCAAGGTCGATGAGCTCATCTTGTCTTTTGATCGAGCGAAGACCTGATCTTAATGGGAATTCAGGTTCTTTGACACCATCTGCATGGAGATTGTGTGGTTTCCCACTCTCTTCTTTGAATATGGGTCCAAGTTCCCATCGAGATCCCTTGTCGCCAAATCCTTCACCTTGAGAACTCGCATATAGAGATAGCCCATTGACTCCATTAGATGGTACGTGCTGTCTTTGTCACCATTGATGACAGAGCCCAATGTCTCCATGGGGTAAGGCTTAGTGAGTTGGTCATGCTAGCAAAAAATAGCTTGTTGCTGGTACTTTAGCACCAATTTTTTGGCTTGTGGTGTGGGGTTTCCCTAGTTTATCAGCAACTTCCACCATAACAACTATGTGGATCTTCCTCTGACTATAACACTCCCTTGCAATTGCATAGGCCTCTATCTCTACATACCGCCTTTCACTATCATTAGTTTCCCAACTTCCTCTGTGTGCTTGCTTAAAATCTTGTCCTCAACACTATCTTTATAAATCACATCTTCTATTATTCTCCCTTTTAAAACAATCATAAAACCTCATAGTGTTTCTGTCAATCTGATGGAATCAGTCGGGCACCAAAATGGGTCCGACTAAAAAAAAAATTGTTTTCAAGCAACTAACTTTGCATAATGATCCAATGATCACCTCAAATTGTCTGAAAGTGATTTCAAGCATTAATTTGATCATTAAAACTCATTTACCCATTGATCTACAAACTAACATTTTAATGCCAAAGGGTCCTTTGACTGACCTTATAAACTAACCAGAACACTTGATCAAGCTCTAAAAACTGGCATACTAATTATTTGTTCTGCACACTTTCGCCCTGTCAAATCTTGTCTCATGATGAATTCTCAATCAAAAGATATTTGCTATCAAATTTGACCTCTCAAAATCACCTGCAGATAAACATGTTAGAAAACACTAAATTGCATTTAGATTTGGCTTCAAAAACTAGGCAAATTGACACTCGGGGGAACAAAAAATGGGGCATTGGTTTGTTGTCATGAGGAGAGTATGAATCTGGGATCTGGGCTCATCATGAATGACAGGGTGCAAATGGTGAGCAGTCAAAGTGAGCTCCTCAGAATTGCAGACTAGAGACAATGACAGAAAAGTTATTTTTGCAAATGGAAAGGCCCCGAAAAGTTGTACAAACAGATTCGTCATGACTTGCAAACTAGCATACTTAAAGTATTTTTGAAGTACAACACAATGGTACAATCCATTTGATCTTACCATCACAGATTAGGAATTATGACATCACAAACAAGAGTACTGATCAAATCTACAAATGCTGACACCAATAAAAGTTATAAATTGCGTTTGGAATCGCATTTGAAAACTTATCAAATGGATTCATCATAAGTTGAAACTTGAAACATAACAATTCTCTGACATCTAAAATGCAACACAAAAGGAATTTTAGCATTTTGGTCAATTGGGTCAATGTTATAACTCGTCAAACAAGGCCTCCCAGAATTATGTGCAATGTGCATCAGCATGAAAACATTAAATGACCAACTTTAAGGGATTCAAAACCTAGACAAATAGATTGGAAACAACTAGAAATATGAAACATAGGGTCTTAGGTATGGACACTAGACACTCCCAAAGTGATGGGTCACAAAACATTTCTGGGTGCGAGATATTCAGTTGCAAACACAGCCTCCTGTCGTTGTTTGACACTTAGATGAAAATGCAAATCTGGAAATTACTCAAAACGAGACGTCACGAAATGGCTCAGAATGTCAATTTAGCTTCATGAAACAAGTGGATAGGCTGAATGGAAGGTGATAGAAACATTAAACACCTCATGGGGCTTAAAGGTATAGTCGGGTACATATGCATTTAAAAGTGCTTATAGGGCTCAATTTTCTCAATGGTACTCAAAATTGACCATGCAATTTTTAGTCCCAACAGTGGCTCTATCTGGGGATGCATGTCCCTTGCAAGAATGGAAAGGATTAAGATCTTTGGTAGAAGTAGACCACACACCTAACTTCTCAAAAACTTCTCTCGAACAACTTTATTGAAAACAGGAAAACTACACCTACTATGTACAAACGATGGCCCCGGGCCACTAAATCTTCAAAAAAACTTCTTACCTCTATCATATACCTGATTTTAATTCATTTCATCACGAGGTAAGATGAAATTCTCATTCATATCAGTCTTGCCAATCAGATTAGCATCTTGAAACATACCACTTAGCAAAATTGAATTTACAACTTCACTTTCATAATGCATATAAAAACTTGCTTCATTCTCAACCACTTGCTCATTATGAAAGTACTGATCAACATGCCCAAAAATATCAAACTGAAACTAAAGACCTTCTCTAACAAATGAATCATGCATGCTACTAGTCTTGAATATGAAGGCATCATATTCAACATGGGGAAAGGGATCACACATACCTTTAAAATGTGTATCCTTATGCATAACCAGATGATACTCAAGTGAGCAATCAGATTTGTACTCACATGTATCATTACTATCAAAATCTGAAACTAATATGAGATCTTCAAATTATTCTTTGAAATTAGCAAGTGGATTAGTCATCACATTAGAATATTCATCATAAAATTCATTACAAGGTGCATGTTGATTTTTAATAACACCTTCATCAAACACCTTGTCATCCATATTATAGATGCAACATCATCCTCATAATCACTGTCATACTTGCAAGAAGAATAATCTAACCTCTTACAGTAGTAAGACAAGGTATCATCATTAAGATCATTCTCAACTAAATCTGAACCATCCATGTGCTCTTCAGAAAGAGGATCGATAACTCCATGTAGTGATCCCTTTTGAACATCTTGATAAAAAATGGGCTGATCATCATCACAATATTCATCATACGAAGCATTAGTATACACTTTAAATTTACTACCCATTTCATCTTCACAAAAACTTTTAACATGTGAAGAAAAATCAGAATCATCACCCAAAGACAAACCATTAACTCCATCAACAAAGCATGCAAAATATGAATCAATATTACTTGCATAGTCTCCATCAAGGTGATTTAGATGTCTTGCAAACAAATTATCATTTATATTACCAATAGGTGTTGATGCATTAACCTTAGAATCATTTTTCTGTTGATTATCACTGCATGTATCTTTAAGACATTCATCTACACAACTAATCAATTCATCTTTATAAATAATCTTTTTATCCTAATATTGTTTAGACAACTCTTCTTCATAACTTTCAACCTCAAACTGATTTACACAATTCTGAAATGGAATTTCATTTTCAGATTTAAGAGAAGAACTCATAACTTTACTCACATCAGAGTACTTACTTTCTTCATTGGTTTCTTCTTCTCAATTTTCATATGATTTACATGAAGACAAATATGTACTACCATTGTCCTCTTCTTGACTCAAACAACAATTCTCGTCATTGTCTTCACATGATGCTTCTTCACAATACACTAGATCAGCAAGTTCACCTTTATCACCTGATACATCACTTCCAGCTTCTTCATCCTCATACTAAGATGAATACCTTTCCTCTTCCTGATTCATTATCTTTTCAACATAATGCAAATCATCAATGGGAGAATGAATGACTGAATTTATATCTTGCATGCATAACTCATCAAGTGAATCAACTCTATCATTTGTTGTTGTAATACCATAAACATGTGCATTCAATTCAGCAAGAATGGAATTGTTTCTTCTTTGCAACAAAGAAATCTCATCTACAAATGTGTTTAATTCTAAAAATTCAACAAGATTTTTTGCAACAGTAGGGGTACTTATTTGCTGATCTAAATTCAAACATTCTATGTGACATTCGTTTGTGCTTTGCACCTCATCTTGCTAGAAAACATTCCTAGAGAAGTGACTCTGGGTTAAGCCATATTTTATGTTATTCTCAATCTCTATTGCTGTCATGAATGCTTGATGCAAAGTCTTAGGTTCTTCATCCCTTAATAGGTAACTCATTTTCTTATCAAATGCATCAAGATAAACCACTAAACACATTTGATCATCCAGCTTATAACTTTTAGGAATTTCATTTAAAACCTTTGCAAATTTGATATTAAATTCAGGAACTAACTCACCATTCCCGATCTGGATCTTCAAGAACTTATCAAAATAATCAGAAATGCTTACTCTTTCCCAGAACTGCTTCATGAAGCCTGAAAGTAATTCATCCCAAGATGAAATTGAGCATGCCAACAGAAAGGAAAACCAATCCCTAGCATCACCTTCTAAAGTCTGAACAAACAACTTCATATGAATGTCTTCATGAGCAATTTCATAATCACCAACCAAGTCACTAAACAATTGAACATGATGACTGGCTGAATTTTCATGGTTCCCACTAAACTTAGGTAAATACTTTCTGAGATCATAGGGCATAGTGTTTGGGAAACCATGAATTCCATTCAAATTTAACAGCATATATCTCTTGGCAGAAACAGATCTATAATTCTTATCCATGGACTGCATACTAGGTGAAGAAACATTTGCCATTTCTAATAGATTTTAAAACTCATTCACCAAAATAATTCTCAGAATTTATTAATTGCAGGAGATCTAGAGTTCTTTCTACCAATTCACAACTTCCAACATACTTCAAAATGTAAAAATATTTTATGGATCTACCTCTCACAAAGTATGTTGGAAAGTACCAAACCAATTCTCGTATTTAATGCTATAACCATTTGATGGAGAAAATTTTGTAAATCTTACTTTAATGTAAATGAAACTACATGAAGGTGGAAAATAATAGTAGATGCAAATCTCATCTGGATTTAGTAACACTTGCACTGCATCTCATCTAATTCTTTCACCCATTGTAAACAACTTGAGATGAATACTTCTAATCTAAATTCTAATTGTTGTATCCTTCAAAATACCTTCACATTCATGAAGCACTGGTGTAGAGATATAACCTTGAGTTGCCACTCACTTAGTGACAAAAGATTTACGAAACATACAAGACATAACAAGCTAGTTCAGAAATTATGATAGGTATTTGAAAACTTTATGCAACAACATGGGAATTTCATACTCTTAACAACGTGAAAGAACCTTGACAACAACTCTAAATTCTAATAGAAACATATAAATATGCCAAATGACTTTGATCTTATAATTTCATTAAATTCAATCAAACTTCTGCTGTCAATGGATAAGGAAACTGGGGAACATGAAACTTCATCAAGGAAATAAGAAACACCTTTGCTATATATATGTTATATCCAATCTGTTTCATGCCAGAGGTTTTGATTCTTTTTATATGCACTTCCCTAGCAGAGTCACCATTTTGTTGGCTCTTGATTTAATAGAGTTTAAACAACCAAGTATGCAAGGCAAGAATGCATCTATGGGAAACTATCTCCAATAATGGACACAATTCACCAAGAACCTAGCCCAACTATAAGGCTACACTCCTTCGACACTTTAGGCTTTGCAAAACCTAGGCAGGTGAACCTCTTAGGATCCAATCATGTGACCAATGCAATGAGCATAATCAGAATTGATAATAGAAGATAAAACCCCTAATTCTTCTATACTTAACCAAGAAATCACGAGCATGAAATAGCTAAGGACATAAATCATGAAAATGGCAAGCTAAGTGTGGGTTAAACTTTGAATAGCTTTCAACATAAAAGGGAAAATTGATTTAATATGTTGATAATAGCAAGACCTAGGTATGAGCAACAAAACCTAATGATCCTATCTTTGATCAGTGTCTTATTTGTTGGGCAATTAAATGAATTACAACCATACATCTTCTGGAAATCTTTGACATAATTCCTACATCAAGATCCTTGATCTATCTTTCACCTTGTGAATAGACATCTACATCAAAATGAATCTTGTACTTAGACTATCCTTTCATGAAATCTGAAAACCCTATGATAAACACCAAGCAATTACATGGGTCTTTGATCCACAAGCAAGATATTTCAACCACATGCATTTCTAAACAAAATGCAACCTAGTTTATGCTCTTTGTTCATGAACTAGAAGAAATTATAGATCCACAAACAGGAGACATGATTCAAACTGAATTTAAATCCTCTTGTTGTTCTTTTTTTTTTTTCCTTGAAACCAAATAAATGAAATATGTATAGAAATGACTTACAAATCACCTAATAGACAAGAACTATCTGCATAAAATATAAGTTGTTGCTCAATACAAGAGAAATGTTGGGTGTCTAGTTTTCATAGCCTAAGCAGAGCTCCTAGAACTAAGAATTAAAAACCAACCAACAACCTATTTCAGAGGAAGAGAAAGAATATATATGAAGAGGGCGATTCCTAGATTGAATTTGCAACTGACAATTGTCCCTTCAGAATTCTCCCTCTAGAAGCTTAAAAGAATCTCTCTACCTTCTCTCCTCAACTACTACAATCAAATCCTTGATCAATTTATTTTTAGAGGCATCAAATATCTTGGAAACTTCATGATGAAAGAACATAACTAATTCTAATATTAAAAAGCACTCAAGGTAAAAAGTGAAAATAAGCTAAAATGGCCTCAAAAAAACAAGAAAACTAATTAGAATCAATTTTTCTTCACTTTTACATTCCACCAAGCCTTTATATCCACCTCATGACCAATTTTGATCATTAGTGTTGATTTTTTTTCATTCCCCTGAGAATGTCCCAAGAATCACAAATTGGCTTACATACTAAACCGGTGAAGACTTGTTCACAAACTGACTTCATATTCATAAAGTTCATCTCATTCTAGTTCTAGTGGTATATTGGAGTTCCCATTTTGTTTAAAAATTGCTCCTGTTATGACCCTCTAAAGATCAGCACTTTGTCATACTATCTGGTCTGCAACTGAATTTTCATAAATTAAAAAAATTCTAAAGTATGGACTTTAGAAAATGACCATTTATGCATTAAAAAAAAAAATGCACGGGAGCCTTTTTTGACTTAAAAATTTTTGAATGTACATTTTGATATAAACAAAATATTAAAAATTAATATTTCATTTAAAACAAATCTTTCTTTCTCACCGGACCCACTGGGTGCCATCTGGGCTGCCACGTGGAGGCCCCTAATAGGCTGGCCTTGGCCACATACTTACCCATGTAGTGCCACATCATCACCACCTCTACATCCACTCACCATCATGTCATTGCCACTTGATCCTATGCATCATCACCACTTCAACGTCGCTATCTCACTATGGTAAATGGGCGAGCAACTCTGCTTGGAAAGATAGCAACAATCGTATGATCCGCCATGTGGCAACATCTCAACACTTGGATCTATTTCCCGCCACCTCATCACCATATAGGACCCATTTTCATGTTTTCACCTACTCATTTCCACATCAACAAGGTCGCTATGTCACCATACATATCAATCAAGCAACTTCTCTTAATGACATAGCAAGGATCATTGGATCATCCACATGTCATGGTCTCGATGCAGGTTTCCATGTCATCGTGGCAGCACACCGGGTCAAAATTTTGTTATTTGTATAGTCCAACTATCATCCACATGTCTAGTTGACTTCATCATCAGGCCCCATAACATAGCCACTACCTTTCCAAGAGGCGCCATCTTTTCAAACAAGTAGTTTATTGTGAGTGGGAGTATTTAAACAAAGAAAAATATCCCCACTTTGATAATGTGGGATAAATGTCTTCTCATCTTCTTCTGTCTATGACTATTCATGGAACTCTTTGGTATTACCTACTACATAAGCCACCATAGGCAAAATAGGGTCAAGATCGATGAGCTCATCTTGTCTTTCGACAAAGCAAAGACCTAATCCTAATGGGAATTCAGGTTCTTTGACAGCATCTACGTGTAGATTGTGTGGTTTTCCACTCTATTCTTTGCATATGGGGCCAAGTTCCCATTGAGATCCCTTGTTGCCAAATCTTTCACCTTGAGAACTCTCATATAGAGATAGCCCATCGACTCCATTAGATGGTATGTGTTGTCTTTGTCACCATTGATGATGGAGCCCAATGTCTCCATGGGGTAAGGCTTAGTGAGTTGGTCATGGTGGTGGAAAATGGCTTGCTGCTATTACTTTAGCACCATTTTTTTGGCCTATGGTGTGAGGTTTCCTTGGTTTATCAGTGGCTTCGACCATACCAACTGTGTGGATCTTCCTCTAACTCTAACACTCCCCTACAATTGCGTAGGCCTTTGTCTCTGCATACTACCTTTTGCTATCATTAGTCTCCCAACTTCCTCTGAGTGCTTTCTTAAAAGATTTTCCTCAACACTATCTTTATAAATCACATCTTCTATTATTCTCCTTTTTAAAACAATCATAAAAGCTCATAGTGTTTATGTCAATCTGATGGAATTAGTCGGGCCCCAAAATGGGTCCGACTAAAAAAATTTTTGTTTTCAAGCAACTGACTTTGCATAATGATCTAGTGATCACCTCAAGTTGTCTGAAAGTGATTTTGAGCATTAATTTGATCATTAAAACTCATTTACCCATTGATCTGCAAATTGCCATTTTAATGCCAGAGGGTCCTTTGACCAGCCTTAAAAACCAACCAAAACACCTGATCGAACTCTGAAAATTGGCATACTAATTATTTGTTCTACACACTTGCGCCTCGTCAAATCTTGTCTCATGATGAATTCTCAGTCAAAAGATATTTTCTGTCAAAGTTGACCTCTCAAAATCACCTGCAGACAAACATGTCAGAAAACACTAAATTGCATTAAAATTTGGCTTCAAAAACTACGCAAACTGATACTTGGGGGAACAAAATTTTTGGCATTGGTTCATTGTCATGAGGAGAGTATGAATCTAGGAATTGGGCTCATGAAAAATTACTGGGTGCAAATGGCGAGTGGTCAAAATGAGCTACTCAAAATTGCAGACAGGAGAATGACAGAAAAGTGATTTTTGCAGATGGAAAGGCCCTAGAAAAGTGTGCAGACGGATTCATCATGACTTGAAAATTGGCATACTTAAAGTATTTTCAGAGTACAACACAATGGTATAATCCATTCGATCTTACCAATCATAGATTAGGAATTATGAAATCACAAATAGGAGTACCTATTAAATCTTCAAATGCTAACACCAGTAAAAGTTATAAATTACATTTGGAATCATATTTGAAAATTGATCAAATAGATTCATCATAAGCTGAAACTTGAAACATAACAAGTCTCTGACATCTAAAATGCAATGCAAAAGGAATTTTAGCATTTTGGTCAACTGGGTCAAAGTTATAACTCGTCAAAAAGGGCATTCCCATAATTATGTGCAATGTGCATCAGCATGAAACATTAAATGACCAACTTTGATGGATTCAAAACCTAGTCAAATAGACTCAAAATGACTTTAAATCTAAAACATTCGCTCTCAAGTATGGATGCTAGACACTCCCCAAGTGGTGGGTCACAAAACATTTCTAGGTGTGAGATATTCAGTTGCAAACACAGCCTCCTGTCATTGTTTGACACTTGGATGAAAATGGAGATTTGGAAATTACTCAAAATGAGACTTCATGAAATGGCTCACAATGTCAATTTAGCTTCATTAAACAAGTGGATAGGTTGAATGGAAGGTGTTAGAAACATTAAACACCTCATGGGGCTCAAAGGTATAGTCAGGTACATATGCATTTGAAAGAGCTTATAGGGCTCAATTTTCTCAATGGTACTCAAAATTGACCATGCAATTTTTAGTCCCAACACTTTCAATTGTATTGAATCTCTCTTTTAGATTCAGTACTTCCCCAATAGAGTCACCATTTTGTTGGCACCTAATTTAATAGAGTTTGAATAACCAAGTATGCAAGGCAAGAATGCATCTATGGAAAGCTATCTCCAATAATGGATGAAATTCACCAAGAACCCAAACAAACTATAAGGCTACACTCCTTCTTCACTTCAGGATTTGCAAAACCTAGGTGGGTGAACCTCTTAAGATCTAATTATGTGTCCAGTGCAATGAGCATAATCAAAATTTAGAATAATAGATGAAACCCCTAAATCTTCTATACTCAACCAAGAAATCACAAGCATGAAATAGCTAATAACATGACTCAGGAAACTGGTAATCTAAGTGAGGGTTAGACTTTGAATTACTTTCAACATAAAAGGGAAAATATGATTTAATATCTTGATAATAGCAAGACCTAGGTATGAGCAACCGAACTGAATGATCCTAGAACTGATCAGTGCCTTATCTATTGGGTAATTACATGAATTATAACCATACATCTTTTGGAAATCTTTGACATAGCTCCTAGATCAAGATCCCTAATCTATATTTCACCTTATGAACATACATCTGTATCAAAATGAATCTCATACTCAAACTATCCCATCATGAAATCTGCAAACCCTATGATACACATCAAGCAAATACATGGTCCTCTGTTCCACAAGAAAAATACTTCAACAACATGCACTTTTGAACAAAATACAACCTAATTTATGCTCTTGGTTCACAAAATAGAAGAAATAACAAACCAATGAATGGTATACAAGATTCAAAATGAATGTAAACCCTTTGTTGTGCTTTATTCATTTGTCTTGAAAAAAAATACATGAATGATGTATATAAATAACTAAAAAATCCAAACTATCTATATTAAAACTACAACTGCTATTCATACAAGAAGAGATGTTGGGCATGTGGCTTTCACAACTTGAGCAGAGCTCCTAGAGCTGAAAATTGAAAACCAACCCACAACCTCTACAAAAGAGAAGAAGAAAGAATATATAGCAAGGAAGAAATTCCTAGATTTTATTAAAAGATGACAAGTGTTCCCTTAGAACTCTTTTCCAAGAAGCTAAATAACCTCTATCTACCTTCTCTCATCAACTGCTAATCATATCCCTTCTTTTTTGTCTTTGCAAATGCAAAATATCTTAGTACAAGAAAACATATTGATAATTGAACCCGGATATGTGCCAATTGATCAATTTGAAGCCAAAACACAATAAAGACTCAAAATAACTAGATACAAGAGTCACTAAACATGTTTAAGATGTTTCTTCACTAAATTTTGCAATTAACAATATAAAACACCTAATCAAACACATAAATCACTTTGAGATACAAAACCTTATGTAGTATGTACTAGTGACATCCTATGCACAAATCAACTTCATAATTGAATAGCTCATTTTCTACTAATTCCAATAGTATATTGGAGTCCATATTTCGATGAAAAACTCTCCTAGTTTTGCATTAAAATGCAAAAATATTTGAAAAAACTAAAAATTTCTAGAGTAATAACTATAGAAAATCATTTTAATAACTTTCATTTTTCTCTACCACCGATCCCACTGGGTGCCACCCAAGCTACCATGTGGCACATTTGCATTGGCTCTAACTTGCACACCTAGCACCACATGTCAACCTCTGACTGGCTAAATTTACTCTGTCACCATTTGGGCCCATTGACACATCACCCCACACATCATCGCCACCTAGCTGGTCACTATGTTGCCATGGTTATCTAGTGAGCAACTTAGCTTGACAACATAATGACTACCACAAGATTATCCACATGTCATCATCCTATTCCTTAGATTCCACATCATCTCCTTCATTTTTGTGGTTGGTCAAAATAGTAATAATGTTGGCTAGATGGGCCCCTCCATAAACAAGTGATTAAGGCTAGCTCAAAAGAGCTTGTGTCTTTAAACACACTGCATATTGAGTGCTTTTGTTTTTAAAAATGAAAGATACTCACCCCTAGATGCATATGGGATAAAAAGTCTTTATGTCCATCTCCTTACTATGTCTGTGGGTCACTTCCTTTGCCATGGATGTGAAGCCCTTTATTTGATTTCCTCTATACGCAGTGGTCTTGTATTCTACCCCACCCAATCTCCCTTCCATGGGCTGTTATCTTTTTCCTTTTACATGTAGAATGTGAATTCTCCCCTTTATAGATCCAAATGGATGTGGATGTGTCCCTTTGCATGGACTACAACTTCCATTTTTCTTAATGTGGGTTGTTCCCTGTCGTGAATGTGTTCATCTTTCTCTATTACATTGGGTGTGGACTACCTTTGAAAACATGGCATCTCCTACCTTTGTTACTCCCCTACCATGTTATCCTCTTTTGCTTCTCCTCTTCAAGGAGTATTCACATCTTCTACCCTTCCTGCGTGGGCTGCTACCATCACAAGCTACGACTTTTTTTCTTTTCTTAGAGCTCCATTTTGCTAAGCTCTTGTTCCTGTGCATGGAAACTCCTTCTCATGCAGTATCTTGTGTTGTGGTGGTCATCCCTCTCATACTGCTATTAAAAATTAGAAGTGGATGTTCTATTTTTTTTTTTAAAAAGGGCCCATTCTCCTTCAACGTGGGTGTTTCCTCTTATATTTCAATCAATTTTCATGTTGTAGACATAATAGCATCAACCATATTGCTGACATGATGGTTCTGATAAAAGCAGTCCTTGTTTGTGGCAAGTTCTCTCTGAAGGATTGGCCCAGTAGATATAGATATCTTATGGGAAGCAACATTGTGTAAAGTTGGCATGCCAGGATATTGACCTCTATTGGAAACCAAAATTTTAGCCAATGTAGCAAGGCTATACAAAGAGCCTTGAGAATTAATTAAAGCATGATTCAGTGTTTGTTGATAATATGAACCACTAATGTAAGCAGAATGGTGTGAGGAATCAGATATCCCCATAGAATCCAAGAAAGTGATTATTGATATAAGCAAATACTGATTTTGAAACTTCATTGCACTGAAGATAGCTTTCCTCTCAATATCAGATAATGAACTTTGGGAAAGTAGCTGCATTACCCTGGTTTGCATCCTTGTCAATGAAGAATCAAGATAACCATGAGAATTTAAGGTAATACCCCAAGTTCAAGCTTAAACTACACTCTCATCTTATTCAATGCATTCATCATCTCAGGTGATCCATTTTGGTAATTCCTTCCAAGTGACATGTTACTTTCATCAATTGAACTCTCTAAAGGATCTAGAGGCTTTAAGATAGACATCACATCCATTTCTAAGAAGATAAAAGCTCTATTTAATTTAGAACCTTTCTTTTCCCTATTGAACTCTTGTCCATTATTAGCATTATATCTTATCAAGACAACTTTATTTTGTAGGTACTACTTCTTAATCTGATGCAAATTAGTCAAGCCCCAAAGTGGGTCTAGCTAAATTTTTTTTTTTTTCAAATGCCTGATGTCTCAAATTGATCCAATGATTGCTTAATATTGATTAGAATCGTAATTGACCACTACTCTATCATTAAAAACTCATTTTATCACTTTATTGCAAATTGTCAAATTAATGCTAGAAGGTCCTTTGACTGGCTTTAAAAACTAATCCAAACACTTGACCAGGCCCTGAAATTGAACCAGCTGATTATTTTTTCCACATTTTCCTACCCTGTCAAATCTCATCTCATGAAGAATTCTTAGTCAAAATATATTAACCACCAAAGTTACTCTTTCAAAACTACCTGCAAGAAAACATGTCAGAAAATAATAAATCGTGTTTGTATTTGGCTTTGAAAACTAGGTAAATTGACATTTAGGGGCATATAAACTAGTGCATTGGTTTACTATCATGAGTACAACATAAATCTAGGGTTAGGGCTCATCATGAATAATTTTTTGCATTTGGTGAGTGATCAAAGTGGGATACTCAAATTTGCAAACTGGAAACACTTGATAGAAAAGCGATTTTTGCAAATGGAATGGACTTGGAAAAGTGTGTAGACTAATTCATCAAGATTTCAAAATTGGAATACTTTAAAGTATTTTTAGAGAATAATGTAGTGGTACTATCCATTTGATCTCAGGTTCCATAGGTTCAAAGGTATGACATCACAAATAGGCATACCGACCCATTTGCATTTCTTGACACCAGTAAAAAGTTACAAATTGCATTTGGAATTGTGTTTGAAAGCTAATCACATGGATTTTTCATAAGCTCAAAATTGTAATATACAAAGTCTCTAACCTCTAAAATGTAGTACAAAAGGAATTTTAGCATTTTGGTCAACTGTGTCAAAGTTATAACAATTCAAAAAGGGATTCCTAGAATTTAGAGAAAATTGCATCAACATGACAACAATAAATGACAAACTTTGAGGGATTCAAGACCTAGGAAAATAGATTTGAAACAACTCAAAATCTAAAACTTAGCTTCTCTGATATGGACACTAGGCATTCCCAAAGTGGAAAATCATGAAACATTACTGGGTGCAAGATATTCAATTGTGAACATGGCCTCCTACCATTGTTTGACACAAGCAAAAATGCAAATTTGACAATTGCTCAAAATAGGACTTAATGAAATGGCTCAGAATGGAAATTTGTCATCATGAAAACATAGGTGTACTGAATACATGGTGTTAGAAGCATTAAACACCTCTTAGGCCTCAAATGGACAATTGGGTTCATATGCATTTAAAAGCATTTATAGAGCTTGATTTCTTCAATGGTACTCAAAATTGAGGCTTCAATTTTGAGTCCTAACATACTCCTATGGATATTATATGTGTTAGAGGGTAGTGTCTTATTTGGAACTAACTACACAAGAAGAAGCAATAGATCAACAACACAATGCTAATCAACCTGTTGATTCTTCTCAATGGCAAGGTGATTGTTCCTTCATAAATCAAGTAGAATAACATTGTCATGTGAATCAAAATCCCATTGCACACAACACTAGGAGCAAGAGAGGAGCCATTGATGATGATATTCCTCCCCTTCCCAATCACGCCTCAAAATCAAATGTAATACCTAATGTACAAGCAGTAAATGATCAATCAAATGCTCCTCAGTAGCTAAGGCACAATAATAGTAGAAGAGATGTTAATGACCCTAAAGTTGTTCCAACCCAACTTCCTACCCATGTAGCTCCCAAGGTTTCTACCAAAGCATCTGGTGCATCATTTAGTGTGGTGGAATAGATGAAGAAAATAAATTTGAATATCTCCATGTGGGATGTTGTTGCTATTATACCTTTGCAAAAGAGGTTGTTGCGGCAAGAATTGGAAGCATTGAACCAAAGGATCAACCATCTAGCATGGAGAGTGCCACAAGTCTTGTACAACCAAAAAAGGAAGGAGAAACAAGTAAGAAGATTAAACCTCCCCCATTGTATGTCTCATTGATTAGAAGGAATAAAATAGTCCATAATTATATGATTGATTTAGGGGCTAGCAGTTCAATGATGCCTAAGTGTGTTACTGACGTCTTAGAAATGAAATATGAGCCCATTTTTAGGGATGTATTACAGTTAGATGGTAGTACTATCAAGACTATAGGAATGATTAGGAATGTTGAAAGTGTCCTACATGCATGTCCTAGTTGTACTATAGTTCAAGATATATTAGTTGCTGAGGTTAAACCACACTTTGCCATCTATCCTTCAAGAGATTCCATTTCCCAAATAGGTGGTTACATATCCTCTGATTGGTCATATGTGCTTTTTAGAACAATGTATGCAACTAAAGATTCAATCAGAGAAGAACCCTTAGCCCTCAACCATATTGATCTCTACACTTGTAATCTCATCAACATGAATTGCATTGTCCTAGAGATAGATGAAAATGATATAGTGTAGGAGCCTACCACTTCTTTGATAGGGACACTTGATTTCCTCTGGGATAAGTGGGCTAATGCACATTAGTTTGATCCTATATCAAAAATCCTAGAGGTAGGCCTTGGTACTTATTTTATATCAGAGAATGATTCTCTTGTCCCTAACCTTATTAAGAACAAAGACGAAAAAAGTGAGGTATGGAGTATGTACTTTGATGGATCAAGAAATAAAAATGGATCAAGGGCTAGTGTGATGTTAGTTTCTCCTGCAATAGAAAGGTATTACTTCTCATTTTGGCTTCAATTTAGTTCTACTAATAACATAGTAGAGTATGAGGCATTGACTCAAGGTCTTTTACTTGCTCAAAAAAGAGGAATTTGAACCTTAACTATCGATGAAGGGTTCTCCCTTTAATACCATAAACTTATAATAGAAACAAAGAAAGAATAACAAATGTGAGAAAAAAAATGGACTTCTTATTATCGCTGCAAATATTGAATTACATAATTCACAATTACAATATGCTAACTCACATGGGAGCCTTCATTACAATAATCTACAAGACAAGCTATGAACTATCACCCAAAGTTGTTCTAGATAATGTTTGGGCCTTTCTTAAAGAGTAATTTTATGTCACTTGGGAAGGTTCTAGATATTGAAACTTAATACCTAGGGCTGAAATTGAAACTTAATACCTAGTGCTGATGACCCTAAAAAACATGTAGAGTTGGCAAAATACATCTTTGACAATTATCTTAGAAATTTTGGGTAGCTCAACTTTGGAAGGCCATAACTCTTGAACCATTGCTCCGATTGGCTATTATAACCACTTTTTAGAAATGTTAGCTCTCGATCTACAGGGTTAGAATTGGGAAAGGGCCTTTTTGAAAAGATTTTGGACCTCATCTGGGCACTCTAAGGCCTCCAATGATGAGCTTGAAGATTTTTCTACAAATATTTCCACCAAAAATCTACAATAACTTCTCTGATACTTAATTTGGAGCAATGAGATTTTTGTGGTAGGCTTACAACTCTAAAATGAACATTCATGTAGAAAATGAAAACATTACAAGCTTTTATGAAAAGCTTACAAAAAATGCCAAGTTTCTAGAAATAGTAACCTCCCTATCTACTAGTCCTTATTAAAATAGAAAAAGACTGAAAATAAAATTGTTTTGGGTGATGCAAGATTTCTCTTACACCTAGGATGCTCCTACATCAGACAACTAGGGTAATTTGAGAAGTGACTCCATCATGTCTTAGGTGTTCAAAGGAAAATCAAGATGGTTAACCTCCTCCCTTGCTAGCCATGATGAATCCTCTACTAGCTTTCCTTTCCATTGGACCAAGTATTCCTCATAAGTTATGCTCCTTGTACTTTTTCCAGCACGACTGTCCAATATCCCCTCAATCTCCTTTGTAGTTGAACTTGCTACTAGAATAATTCACTATGCTTCTACTACTTCATCTCCATCACTTCCTTCATAATAATCTATCAAATTTAAAATATTAAATACTATAAAATATTCAATTTATTAGGAAGCTCCACTTCATAAGAATTTCTAGAATCATGTCTTTTCACTATCTTACATGGTCCAAACTTCTTCATCTTCAGCTTATTATATGTACCCACTAGAAAATGCTCCTTTCTCAAATGAACCATGACTTCATCTCCAATCTAAAATTCCTTATACCTCCTTTTTACATCCACCTTATCCTTATACTATGTATTCATCTTTATGACGTGTTTCCTCACCTCCTCATGGATGTTCAAATGTTTAGCAAATTCTTCTACTTCAACACTGCTTATTTCACCTATTGGTGCTTTTTTAACTATTGAAAACAAAAGCTCAATACCAAGATAATAATACTAACAAATCTAAGGACTAACTACTTCCCATTAACAATTGTGTATGCATATTATTTGGATCCAACTTCAACAAAACTAGGAATAGTTTTCTACTGTTTAGGCTCTATAGAACCAAGGTGGGTATACCTAGGGGATGATTCAAATGAATATTGTCCTATAAGAATTCTATTAGTTTCAGTTTGTTTCTCATCTTCTATCTCTAACATATACATAGTTTATCCATTCCTTGACATTTTTAGATGATATACATCCCTTATAAGTAGATTTGGTCCCAATTCTTCTCAGATTCACAAATATTTCCAGCAATGGTAGCTAACTAAGGTTGACAGATTACATGCAAACAAGTGCTAACCATCTTTGAAGCTCTTCAAATAGTAAAATAAAGCTGATTTTGATTTTAAGCTTTGTGCTTATTCAAAATCTATCTATCTGCAGACTAGATTAACTAGATCAGTGCATCTTCCATTAGGATTCAAAGTCTACTTCAATTTATAGATCTAATTGATTGCATTACAACCAATACTATTAGCAATTCTCACTAGAATTCATTCTTATAGACATCCTTTCTATTACCATAGAAACCCTATCAAATTCACTAAAGCATTTACCTAATTCATTGAATCAATAGCAATAATGAATGTACATACAATCTAAGTGAATTGCATTCAACTGGGCAAGCTTTGCTCACACAATATCAGAATAACTAGGTAATAACCATGGAGACAAAATTCAGCAAGAATAGATATGAGGACCTTTCAATTTTGTATTAATCTCCTTTGAGGATTTGTATATAGTTGTAGTAAAACTTAGAATGACTCTAGAAAAGACATTAGACCCCTGTAACATCAATATATTACCAAGTATTTGTAGAGAAAATACATCATAAGTTTTACACCCACAAAATGGATTGAACCATACTCAATATAAACTAAAATCGTATTAGAAATTGGACCCTTCTCTAGCCTTGGAATCTCACTTATATAGTGTGAGATGCAACAAGCTCTAGGCATAGAGAACTAACAGCTATACTATAGACAAAAGATTTTACAAGTGTTTGTTATCATAAAAGACAAAAAGGTGTGTAACATAAATACTTTTTACATCAAAATATTCTTTTGGGTGAACCACTTTTCTATTGCACTTCCAAAATTGTGAAATCAATGATTTTTTATTTCGTTACTCTGATTGTTCAGAGTACGTGGCTATCAAGCTTGAAAGTGATGTATCCTATTCTATTACCTACAAGCTCACCTCCACCTAGGGGTTCTTGTTCTCTTCATCATGGACTGTTAAAGTATTACTTACCTTTGCATCTTCTTCTACCCCATCATCTTCTTCCATCTATTCTGCAAACATAAATTTCTCTTTCCACTCATTGAAAACAGTGTCATCGGGCTGATCAAAGTTTAGGATTTCCCTCTGCACTTTTATTAAAAAAATTTGAGCTGCTTCTATTTCAATGACATCATTCCTAATAATATTGTAAAACAACTGCACTTTGACAAACTATTCATTGGTCATTTCCCATAATAGATGCCCCTTTTCATTTACAACATTATTCATTCTTTGGCAAAATCTTTCATCCAATTCCTTTTTCTATTCTTTCTTTTCTTTTATTCTATCAACTCTTTTGAGAGTGCTAGGAAAAAGATCAAACTTCTCATTTATATACTTGGAGAGGAAAATTCTTATTCTTTTTTGAATAGAAACCTATTTATTATCAAAATCCTCCAGCCTATGTAGTAGATCAAAAACCTTTCCATTTGGTGACATGGCAACTAGATCATATATATGTACATAGTGGTAATGCCATTATTTCTTTCACTCCACTTCTATAAAATGGGTATTAATTTATCTTCATCTCCTTTAATTTCATCCCAAATAGCTACAAATCTTGCCAACTGATCATAAATGTTGGCCACTCAATTCTATCTATCAAGTAAATAACAACTTGCCTTAGTTTTTCTTTATATTGATTGTTCAATTCTACATGTATTGCATATAATTTATTCTTCTCCTCTTCAAATTCCTTTGTAGTGTTGAATTTAGGTCTTTTTGGGGTGTCTAGTATTTCAACAATAGGGGTTGACTTAAATGGTTCAACTGGTGACCAGGGATATACAATTCTTGGCCTACTAGATTCTCCTATCTTTCTCTTCCCAAGTTGCTTATCCATTTGAGATATCTGATTTTCTAGTAATTGTATTTGTTTGCCCCTTTCCTCATATGCCTTCAATACTTCAAATTTTGCATTGAGTTCTAAGAACTTGCCTTGTTCTTTTCTAGTTACCATAGCCCCCAAACTCTAGTATTTCTTTAGCCATGTTAGTGATTTGTTGACTACTCACTTCATCGGCCCTATATATTGTGAGAGTACCAGTATATTATGCACTAAAAATTTCCTGTATTCTAGTCTTATCTATTTTTTCAATCAACCAAATTACCAGGGCTTGATGATCATTACTTAAATTGACTCCACTATGTGCTTGTAATATTTATTCCTCGGTCTTATACTACACATTTTTCTCCTTTCTAATTGAATAAAAAATCATAGAATTAGCTATGTCCGACTCAAGAAAAAATAGCTAAATCCCTAACTAGTTTCCTCTCGGCCTCAGGTGTTAACTAGGAAAAATCACTCAAAATTTTATAATTTACCTCTTCCTCAATATCAAAGTCTTGTTTTTCAGGGTGTTCTACCTTTATTTTCTTACATACCTTTTCAAAAATTTTGATATTTTTTCTCCACAAAAACTTTGCAAAAGCCCTAGATTTAACAAAATTATCATCATCAATGAATTTCTATAAAGCTTGAGCAATAATTGGGTCTATTTCCTTACCTTAATAATCAGCAACTATGAGGTCCAAGGATGGCATAGTAGGATCTTGAGACAATCCTCTTTCCATGTATGTAGATGTAACAATTACATCTCTTTACCCACAAATCTATCTTAACTATTCTCTCAAAGATGCTTCATCTTATATTTGGATTGGGGATTGAGTTGCTAAATATTCTTCCACTTGAGAAGAGAACCATTGTTCCAGCTTCTACCTTTTTGGAGCACTTGTTGTAGGTGGGCTCTCTTGCCTTGGCCTTTTGTAAAGGGGAACCTATTGTATGCTCTAAACCATAATGTACCTTGACCTCTTCTGCAACATGTACTACCCTAAAGCAACAATCATCCTACTTCTAATTCTCCTCTCCACCTCTACTACTTTATCAATATAGGATTTAATATATGTAGCCTTATTCTCATTCATGGTTTGCATCATTTCAACAAAATTATTCATTAATATGTACATTTTGGCCCCCAAATATTTTTTATCTTTTAAAGGATTATAATTAGGGTCAAAAGCATTAATGAATTTTAGAACTTTATTGAACACCATCCATTTTTCTTTTCTAACTTCCTGCTCCTATAATAAGAAAATATTCCTAATAATATCTTCAGGAAACTATACTTGTTGTGTAATATTTTTGGCTTTTTGTCCTCTCTCTCAAAAGATCATAAAATCCCTTTGGATCAATATACCTTGCATGGGATTCTGCCATATTGTATCTATCCAAAAACAAATTGAGGTGCCTCCATCCCTTCTTTACGAAAATAAAATCATGTGACAGAGTGACAATCGAGAAGAAAGTACCTTTACCTTTACCAATCATGTCTCTTTCTTCAATAGTTCCAATCTGCCATAGCAATTCTACTATCCCTATCTTCAAAGGCACATGAAAAGGTAGGACATGAGGTTTTACCAAGAAACAATACACTCTAATCACTGTAGAAACATTATATGGGATTATATCCCCCCAATTGTGATCTCTAGGTCTGATCAACTCTAATAGAGACTGTGGGATTCTAGGGCTATCACCTCTAAAAAGCAATTGGAGCCTAGATACAAAATATTTGTCAAATCTCACATAACTAGCATTCCTAGCTTCCAAGGTCATGTCAAAACTCCATAACTGGATTGGTATCTTTTCACCATCTTTTGTTAACTCCAGTTCCATACCTTTAGAGAAAAATGTAACTCCTTTAGAAAGACATATGTTCACAAAAAGGGAGTACCAGAAAATGGGTCTGTTTACCTTTCCTTGTGATATCCACACCAAACCATAATGAATTTCTTGGGCAAGAAAAGTGGAAAAATTAAGAATACTGCTCATTCCAAATTGTAATGTTTGAGCCATAATAAGAATAATGGAGCCTTGGATGTGTTCCCCCTCATCTATCCCAAAGATTTGGCATAGGGTGAAGTACAAAGCTTGAGCCCTAGGATTGAAGTATTTCCTCATTAGTGGCTTTGGGGTATTGGGCGTGACCAAGGGAAATGTACCAATTCTAGAATAATATTGTTGCAGAGGCCCTGCTCATAGATACATTCTTTGTGTATCATACCTTGCTTGGAGGTTATCCATATCAATAAGCTCATGTACAACATGGTTAGGGTTGAGTTTTAAAACCTTGCTAATCAATTTAAGAGAAACACTAAAGAGATTTTCTCTAGCATAATTCTTCACAACCCTAGTAACATGGTCATACCTTTTAGCCAAGTTAGCTAGTAGATCACTATCAAAGAAAACCCTAGGGACTACTAATTTCCCAGTATTAAAATCCAAAACATTGCTCATAGGAGTGTCTAGGTTTCTCTCAATAAACCATGTTTTGAATAATTATAATCGTCCCATAGAAGCCTGGGTGTCTCTTACCCAATTAGCCCTGTCATAGAAACCCTCAGCTACAATCAACCTAGGGTTCTTTGGGATAAGATCTCTCCCCTTGGTTATTTCATTTACATATAGTGGAAATTGATCAAGAAAATCATTATGCATAGACCTCTTAAGATTATTAGTATGACTAGAGAATTCCTTTCGTGGAGGCATCTTTTGAAAATTTTAACTTCACACAATGCTAATTTCTTGGTTATCAATGGTTAAAGATCACTTACTTGCTAAATTTTCCTTCTTTTTCTATGTACTTTGCTGTAATTTTTTTGAATACTTTGTAGAATTTGTGCCCTAGCTCTAAAAAACCCTTGTGCTCTGATAATTCTTTGTGATTCAGTAATTGTGAATTATATTAGGGCATTAAAATCACATGAAGTAGTTCTAAACTATATTAATTTCCTTTAGCCATTAAATTCATGTTGTGGTTCAAGTTTGAATTTCATCTGTTGATCTTACACCATTGGATTGCTTTATTTGAAAAAGCAAACTGCTTTAAAGTTTTAGAGATCTTGGCCACGTGTCAAACAAGTGCTTCCCCGCCTTCTGTAAAGTTTAAGCATCTTCATAATGTGCGTAAGCATTGGCCATTTATCTCAAAAATATCTATGATCATGGGGATTCAAACATCTTATTATTGAGATCCAACTAGCATTATGCTTCAGCACCTCTTTCGAGCCTGGTACAACTCAACACATATCCGTCACAATCAGTCCCACCTTGGCACGTGTCAGATTAGTGCTTCCCCACATTATTTAAATTTCACACAACTTCATAATGCAGGTAAGCACTAAACTTTGATCTTGCATAGATCGATGATCACACAAATTTGTATCCTTATAATATCTAGTTAGCTAACTTGGCCAATCAGAATATCACCTTACAAACCAACATGCTCTAACAAGTGACATGATAGAGAATTCATTATTACCTTTAATAAGGGTGGATTCATGATGTCATTATCTACTATGTGTCATGTTGGCACTTCCCCACTTTATCTAAATATCGATCAGTTTCTCAAAGCGCATAAGCGCCAGTTGTTGATCTTCAAAAGATCAATGGTGGAACAATCTACATATTTTCAAGCAATGTGAGCACCCATCATTACATCAACATGGATAGGTGTCATTGAGGTACTTTCTCACATTATTTAAAGCTCATGCAATTTCATCAAGTAGGAAAGCATTATTTGTTGATCTATCAAAGATCAATATTGGAGTAAAAAACATCTTTTAACACCAAGTCAAGAACCTTGATCAATGAACAGATTACACTTTTTGTACTTACATATGACACCTGTCAAGAGCAATAACTTCCTTTAGGGAATGTGGTAATGACATCATCCTGTGCTAGATGTCAACAAGGTGCTTGCCTGCATCATTTAGAGTTCTTTCATCTTCCTTTTGCAGGTAAGCACTAACCATTGATCATGCTAAGATCAATGGTGGATAAAACATACCTCAAAGCTATATGTGACACCTCACCTATTGTCACTTTCGATAGGTATCAACACAACACTTCCCTACTTTTGTTAAACTCCTCATATTTTCATGAAGTGGTGAAACACTCGCCGTTGATCATGCTGAAATTGACGGCATAAATATATGACCTTAAGAAAGAGCCTACTATCTTCTCCTGACCAATGATATCACCAGAAAATCAAATGTGTTCTAACAAGTTTGACAGTGGTGCAAACTACAATATTAACTCTTAGAATTTTTGCACCCATGACATCATCATTTTTGACTTGGCATATACATGTCATGTTCCACCAATGAATGCAATCCAATTCATCAAAGCTTTACAACCTAGCATGACTTAGCAACCTTCTCAAATCTTGGTCCCACTATGCCATGCGGTGTATTAGCGCTTGCCCATATTACTTAAATTTAAGTCATTTTCTTAATGCAAGTAAGTACTTTCCATTGATCTCACTAAGATTGATGATGAATCAAAATATTTTCTTTTTAAGACCCAGTCAGCCAAATCGACCAATGAAATACTTCCCTTATGCTTTAGCTCATCTAACAACTGCTACGAAAGAAACATCATTACTATCTTCTAAAAAGGTAGGTCCATGACACCATTATGTGCCATGTGTCATGTTGGCACTTCCCTACATTATGTAACTATCATGCATTTTCTTATAGTGGGGAAGTACTCTCTGTCGATCTTACCAAGATCAACAATGCATCACAATTGAATGCAAAGCAATAACTTCATTAAATGTGTCAACCAATAACATCACAAGAAATTTGAACATGTAGTGATTGGCATTGATAACACTGCAAAAAGGGACTGACAAATTTTCACAAGCTACAGACTTTGTGGCACACTAAATTTCCATCATCAGCAAGGGCTATGTGATGCAAAGGCACTTACCCACTTTGGTTAAAGAACTTGCACTTTCTTATAGCAGTGATGTGCCTTCTATCGATTTTATTAAGATTGATGGTTAATCCAGAAGGCTACTATAGTTAAGACTTTTAAATAAAACATTCAAAATAATAATTGCGATTAAAAGTAAGGTGAGAAAAGGTTTATCATGTAAATTTATAAAGTAATCCTTGTGCCATGAAACTTTAGGGTAAGTTTTTCCCACCTAAATTCTTTTTGGAATATTATTTTTAGAAAATTTCAAGGGCTATGGAAAAATATAATAAAGGCTTTAGGGTTTTTCATGAATCTTACCTAGGGTCTTGACCTAATTATGAGATTTTAAAACACAGACTTAGGGTTTTTCACTGCTAAATATAACAAAACAAGAATGGTGAAAAGGCAAGCCAAGAGTGGCTCTATTTGGGGACAATGAATAAGTAAAATTCATATGAGGGCTTAGAATCCTTGGGGGAAGTAGACCACAAGCTTGACCTTTTACTCCTGACAACTTTGAGAGAGAAAAAATATAGAATAGAAAACACACAAGAGCTATATAGAAGACAAAAAGATTTTACAAAATATACAAGGGAACCTAGACTACTATTCATGTAAGAAACAAGTATTTTTAGGAAAAATACCTCTTCAAGAATTGTCCATGAACTAGTGGTTCAATAATGTTGCCTAACAAATCCTTGAGAATATAAGATCCTTCTCTCCATGTATTTTCAATTAGATAGAGACCTAACCATATAAGATCAAACTTACCATTTTTTCCTTTATCCTCAATCCTAGCATTCCATATGAGGACTAAATCTCCATCTTCAAATTTCTTGCTCACTATCCTTTTATCATAGAGTGCTTTGACTTATAGTTGCAACTTCTTATTTCTTATTGATGCTTTGTTCCTTGTCTTAGTTAGTTCAACTAACTCATCCAATATTTCTTGCATATCATCAATGATATCCTCATTATACATTTGAATGTAGTTATACAAGCCCACTAGGTTATTCTAAGGCATCCTTGCCTAGATTCCATATACAATGTCAAAAGGTGCTACACCAATGGCCTTTTTCACAGTTACCCTCTCATCCCATATTGCTAATTGAAACTTGGAATCCCATGCCTTTTTGTTATAATCTAGGGTTCTCTTAATAACATTTAATAGGCTTTTGTTTGTGGACTCAGCTTGTCCATTTCCTTGTGGATGATAAGGAGAAGATGCTGATCTTGTGATTTCATATTTGTCACAAAAATTTATGAATTCTTTAGATCTAAAGCACATTGCATTATCTGTCACAATTTTCTATGGGAAAAGAAATCTTGAAATGATGTTGTTGAGAAGAAAATTATTTACAACCTTACTAGTTGCATTTCTTGTTGGGACCGCCTCTACCCACTTTTTGAAATAATTAGTAGCAACTAAGATCCATGAATAACCTATACTGGACTTAGGAGAAATTTCTCCTATGAAGTTCATTCCCCATTGTTGAAATGGTGCTCGAACCTCTAGTAACTTCAATGGAGTATTTCCTAAGAATTTCAAGTTACCTGTAAATCTCTAATAGTAATCACATTTTCTAATCATTATCTAGGCATCTTTGAATAAGGAAGACCACCAAAATCCATCTCTCATTACTTTGTGTGCAATAGTTTTGGCCATATAATGCCCTCCACATACTCCAACATTCATTTCATTCAACACTTCTTTTGATTTCTCTTGATCAACACACTTTAGTAGTATTTCCTCAAAGTTTCTCCACCATAAATTGTTTCTGACAATAATATATCCAATAGCTTGTAACCTACTACTTCTTTTCTCATTTTCCGCTAAATGAGAAGGAGCATCCATGTGTTGTAGATAATATATAACATTAGCATACCACTCACAGTGATCCATATCACATAAATCAAATCTTAGGTCATTTGCTACCATATTTATCTGATTAGCATCCAAATTAGACTAAGCCATAAGCTTAGCTAATCCTTAACCTCTTACCATTTTTGTTACCTATATTTCAATGTTAAATTCTTGGATCTTGTTAATCAACCTACATCTTCTACTTGATACTTGTTCAGAAAATATGTCCTTTATAGTAGCACTTGGTACAAATATAATGACAATGGAACCTACCAAATAAAATCTAAAATCCTTAACAACTTTCACCAAAGCATATGCTTGTTTCTCATTTATCTCATATTTCAATTCAGCAGGTTGTAGTGACTTAGTAAAGAAAGCAATAGGTTGCTCATATCCTTCTTCATTTTTTTGCAATAAGACTATAGCTACAGTATGGTAAGATGTGAAAGAGAAAATGTGCATTGGTTTTGTGTAATATAGAGTCCTTAGGACCAGAGCATTCCTTATGACAGTTTTAATATCCTGAAATGCTTATGAAGTTTCACCATCCCAGTTAATAGTAGCTCCTTTCTTAAGCATTTTTGAAATAGGCCTACTAATCTCAGAAAAATTTGTAACAAATCTCATTAGGAAGGTTACTTGACCAAAGAAAGATTGTATCCATTTTACATTTTTTGGTCTAATTACCTTATCAATAGTTGCCACTCTTTTAGGATCCATTTTCGCTCCATCTTTTGATACTATGTGTCCCAATAGTTACCTTCAGTTACCCCAAATGTACACTTCTTAGGATTTATTGACACTCCATATTCTAAGGCTTTGATGAAAACCTTCTCCAAATGTCTATAATAATCTTCAACCCATTTGGCATAATCTATAAGGTCATCTTGGTATACAACCATGAACTTATTGATATACTCATGGAAAGCTACATCCATAGCTCTTTGAAAAGTGGCACCAACATTAATCAATCCAAAAGGCACTCTCACATACACATAAGTTCCCCATGGAGTTGTAAATGATGTCTTAAACTACTCTTCTTCATTCACCAAGACCTATTTATACCCAAAGAAACCATCCATCATGGACATCAACTTAGAACTAGTCACTTGTAACATAGCCTCCATGTTTGGCAACCCATAATTATATTTTAGAGAAGCAATGTTTAGGTTTCTGAAATCTAGACATAGTCTGATGTCCCCATTATTTTTTCTAATAGGTACTAGATTTGAGACCCAAGTGGAATGCCTAATGGGCTTAATTATCCCTCCATCTCTTAGTTTCATTAGTTCTTCTTGCATTTTGGGTGCTAAGGTAGGATTTATTGGTCTCTCCTTTTGCCTAAAAGGTTTTACGTTATCCTTCAATGGTATGACATGTTGAAACAAATCTTCTCCATAGGCCTTCCGGTCATCATATGACCATGAAAAAACATGTCTATATTTTCTTAGTGGGTCAATCAAAGGCTTTTTTATTTTAGCTAATAAATTATGACCAATATAAACTTTCTTGGGGGCCTCATTAGTTCCAAGGTTTATTTCTTCTAGCTCTTGAGGTTTATAATCTATAGTCCCAAGTCTTACCCTATCCTGGCTATCAATTTTTTTCTCTAAGACAACCAAACCCTTAGGTATTTTATTAGTCTTTAGTTGTATGACCTCTTGACCAAAAATTGTCCCCTTTCCATATATAATTTCAACCAAATCACTACAATCCAACTCTTGACCATGGTATTTATCTTCATTCAACAAGAAATTTACAATGACTTTGTCATCTTCAAATACTTACCAATGTTCAATATTGTTAGGCATTGAGGGTCCATTTTGGACCTCAACCTATGAAATTCCTGCAAATGATACATATTGTCATTTAATCGCTACATTTTCTAATCAGTCTGCTATCTTATTTTGAGTTCTATCTCTCCATAAAATACCAAATGTATAAAAGAACTCGATTTGATCCTAGACAAAAAATTTATACTATTTCAATCTCTTAATTTTAGAGGCATATGTTTCCCTTACCTATGAGATAACCAATTCAGAATCACCTACAGCATGCAACTTTTTAATTCCATGATGGGTAGAAAATTTCAATCCTAACAATAGAGCTTCATATTTAGCTATATTGTTGGTGCATGAAAAATTTAGGGTGAAGGAGTATCTAACAGTATTCTTTTTAGGAGAAACAAAAACCACCCCTACCCTAGAACCTTCCTTAGAGCTAGCTCCATCAAAATACATGCTCCATAATATTGGTGAATCCATACAACACTCAACTTCATGCTCAATTATAGCAAGCAACTTCTCAACTTCTTGGATAATTAACTCAGCTTTGAATGCATTCACACCATGTCTAAAATACATGTTGAGTCTTTGTCAATTTCTTCTCCCAAAATATGACTAACCCTTGGCTCTTTATCTACTTTAAAAACCTTATCTCCTATGTGAAAAGTTTCATAGGTTAGGTCACATTTTAGGCTACCTCCCATAGCAGCACTCCATTTTCTAGAGAGGAACATCCCATAATGTAGAGGGATATCATTTACAAGGACTGATATAGTCAATTCTTCCTCAGGGTATGCAGCTAGTTTAAATGGAAAAGCATTGATAGTACCCATAACTAGAACTTCTCTAGCATCCATACCTCTACATATTCCTTTCTTAGTGTCTATTTTCAACCCTAGGGCTTCCATTACTTTAAAGGGAATAATGGTGTTAGAGGCTCCTGAATCTATCATGCAATTTTTTAGGGTTTTTCCTTTTATAATTAGACTGAGAAAGAAAGGGTCAATATCTTATATATATGCTATTGATGAATCATCTAAGAACATTTTTGGAATTTGAGATATAATACCACTATCCTCTACTACCAATGAGGTTTGTTGAATGACATTTTGTTCTACAATATTGTTATTATTTCCTATCCCTCCCAACCATGACAAATTTTTTCTTTTATGCTCTTCAATTCTAAATAGTTTAGATAAAGGTACTTTAATAGTAATTTGTTACAACATGGATATCATATCAATAGGTACAGATATAGTGGGTTTCTCAAGAATACCTTGAGTTGAAATCTTTTGAACAATAGGCATTATTATTTGCTTGATAGTATCAGATCCTAATTTCTTTTCTTGCACAATTGCTTTTTCTATCTTATTTTTTTGGAATTGAACCTTCTTCTTAGGTTCCCACTTTTTGGTTTTGATGTCTTTAACTTTAACTAGCTCTACATTAGCCTTCTTGTCTTCATCTTTCATCTTGTGTGTAACATCCTTTATGAATATACTAGAAGGCTTTCCAACATCATTATTAATTGTTTGGTTTCTCAAATTGTAATTGCTATATGTTTGGGAAATCATCTCTACAATGATCCTATCAATCTCCTCTTTAGAGGGAATTCTTAAACTTACATGGCCCACTTCAAAAGATGTAACACACAACTGATCTTCATCAAAACCTTCATTATCTGAGAACACTTGTTGATGATGTAATTGATAGGAAACTCTCTTATTTTCAAGATCACTTTCAATTTCTTCCAAATCAGAATCCACACAATCATTAAACATGCTCACCATGTTATAGCTTGCATCATCATGGATTTTTTCTTCTTCCTCCTCCTCATTTTGTGCACTATGATCTGAAACAAATGATTGAGCAACTACACAATAATCTAAAGAGTGAGGTAATTGACATATGATGCACCATGGTGTATCATCATTTATTATATTAATAGAGCTTGTTTGCAAGGATCTGGTGTGCATTTATCTTTTACACTCTAGACCTAGTTAGGAGCTAGTTTACCATCCTTCCATTGAGTGGTATAAGGATAATTATACATTTTGGATTGTCTATTGAAAGTGTTGTTGTTCATTGGGGCTTTCTCAATAGAATTAGGCTTATGTGTATTGACATTAATTAGGTTAATCTTTTTTAACAAGTCCAATACTTGACCTATTTTGGGTTCTTCAGGCTTCTTTCCTACAGGAGTTTTATCAACTTTGCTTTTGTTGTTACTTTTGGGATTGAACAAATTTGAATCATCTCTCCTACCAATCTTTCCAAATGCTTTCCTATTATTTTCAATATTCACTACAATCTTATAATCATCCCTCAAAGTTTAAGGATCTTTATCTCTCAATTGGTAAGCCATCTTGCTATCAAAAGCATTAAAATAGGTAGTAAGACAAACATCCTCATTCAATCTCATAACCTAGAACAACTTGCACATCCCCTTTTGGAATCTCATATTGAAATCAAATGTAGATGCATTGGGGCTATTCTTGATGTTATTGAAATCATTCAACATAGACCTAGCATTACTATTATCTCCATATTGCTCTTTAAACAATTTCTCTAAATCACTCCATGAACTAATGTTCTCATTAGGTAGTCTTCTAAACCAATCCCTCGCATCTTTAGTCAGTGAATGAAAAAATAAATTCATCACCACATCCTCATGTTCAACTTCAAATTCATTTAGCATATCTATGAAAATTCTCAAGTGCTCTTCACCAGTAACAACATTATTTCATGAGAAGTTGACAACTTTATCTCCTAAATCAAAAGATATAGGGTGTGGAGAACTAGTAATACCTACAAATGACATTTATCTATATTTTTTCATATAAATGGGCTTCTTCTAAAAACCAACAAAATTTGAGGTGCTTGCTACATTGGCCTGGTTGAGAACAACACTTTGAGATTGTTGGGGTTGGACAACAAGGGCGTAAGTACTAATGGTGGATGATGAGGTAGGGGTAGATTGAGATATCCCCTAATTTGAAATTATTGGTCCATAAGTAGGTATAGAAGTTGTAGCTAGGGTAGATAAGTTTGACCATGAAACCAATATAGAATTAGACTTTATGAATTTGATTTTTCTCCTAGTTTCTACAACTTGGGCTTCATTCTCAACCTTTTCAAGTTCCTTTGCAAGATCTTCTTTCTCTTTCCTAGCTTTTTCCAGATCTAAATCTAATTTTGACATAGGAGGGTTTACAAATTTACTTACTACTACCTGAGGCTCATTTATCTAGATTCCTATAGCTTTACCTTTTCCTTTATCTATTTGTTTGACAATAGGTTCTACTTGGTTATTTTGGATAGGTTCGTAGGGTTGAACTTGGTAAATAACAAGTTCTTGTCTTTGGCTTAGAAGCTTTTCTTGTTCCTAAACTTTTGTTCTCAAGCTATCTACATCTCTAAACACATCAACATGAAGGATTGAAGTTCTTTCTTCTTACTTCTTGTTTTGTTCTTTTAAGACAACCATCCTTCTAAGAAAATTATCTCTTTCAACAATGGTGTCTAGGGTGGCTTGCTCTCTTTTCTTTTCTAGACAAGCATGTTTAGCTTCTTCCTCAGCAACTCATTTCTTCAAGAGTCCTATTTCTGATCTTACTTGTTCACGATCTATAGAAGTGGCTTCTGAATTAGTAGGATCATCCAAATATATAATATTAGTTTCCATGTATGGGACCACTCTAGGATTAAAAGGATCTTAAAATGAACTCCTGAGTCCTAACCTATGATTCATCTTAGCTATCAAATCTGGCCAGAGGGATGCATTCCCTATTGGTAACATATTCTTGTCTTGATAGGTTCTTTCATCTAGTAATAGGGTGTTAAATATTCCTCCTAAGAATCTTGTGCTTTCTGATTTAGAGCTAAGTGAAGAAGACTCTCTCCCTACCACTAGTTGGTATTGAGAATTAACTGATACACTACCTCTTGGTTTCCATGTGGGGTTTGGGTCTACCTTTTTCTTGTTTAGGTTATTCCTACCCACAAACTAGACCAAACCATACTCAATATAAACTAAAATTGTATTAGAAATTAGACCCTTCTCTAGCCTTGGAATCTCACTTACATAGTGTGAGATGCAACAAGCTTCAAGCATAGAGAACTGGCATCTGTCTTATAGATAAAATATTTTTTACAAGTGTTTGTTGTCATAAAAGACAAAAAGATGTGTAAAAGAAATACTTTTACATCAAAATATTCTTTTGGGTGAACCAATTTTCTATTGCACTTCCAAAATTGTGAAATCAATGATTTGTTATCTTGTTACTCTAATTCTTCGAAGTACATGGCTATCAAGCTTCAAAGTGATGTATCTTGTTTTGTTACCTAGAAGCTCACCTCCACTTGGGGGTTCTTGTTGTATTCATCATGGACTATTAAAGTAACAATTACCTTTGCATCTTCTTCTACCCCATCATCTTCTACCATCTATTCTCCAGACATAAATTTCTCAAGTTCCACTCATTGAAAGTAATGTCATTAGGCCAATCAAAGTTTAGGATTTCCCTCTGCACTTTTATTACAAAATTTCCAACTACTTCTATTTCAAAGAGATCCTTCCTGATAATATTGTAAAATAACTACACTTTGACCAACTCTTCATTGTTCATTACCCAAAATAGATGTCCCTTTTCATTTACAACATTATTCATTCTTTGGCATAATATTTCATCCAATTCCTTTTTCCATTCTTCCTTCTCTTTTATTCTATCAAATTTTTTGAGAACACTAGGAAAAAGGTTGAACTTCTTAGTTATATACTTGGAGAGGCAAATTGTTATTCTTTTCAAAATAGAAACCCATTTATTTTCAAAATCCTCCAGCTTATTTAGTAGATCATAAATCTTTTCTATTTGGTGACATGAAAACTAGATAACAGATATGCACATAGTTGTAATGTCATTATTTCTTTCAGTCCACTTCTGTATAATGGGTATTAATTTATCTTCATCTCCTTTTATTTCATCCTAAATAGCTACAATTCTTGCCAATTGATCATAAAATGTTGGTCACTCAATTATATCTATCATGTACATAACAACTTGCCTTATTTTTTCTTCATATCAATTATTCAATTCTACATGCATTCCATTAAATTTATTCTTCTCTTCTTCAAATTCCTATGCAGTGTAGAATTCAAGCCTCTATGGGGTGTTTGGTATTTCAACAATAGTTGACTTAAATGGTTCAACTAGTCTCTAGGGATATACAATTCTTGGCCTACTAGATTCTCCTATATTTCTCTTCTAAAGCTGCTTATCTATTTGAGATATCTAATTTTCCAATAGTTGTATTTGTTTGCCCCTTTCCTCATATGCCTTCAATACTTCTTCAAATTTGGCATTGAGTTCTAAGAACCTTTCTTGTTCTTTTCTAGACACTATAGCCCCAAAGTCTAGTATCTATTTAGCTATGTTCGTGATTTGTTGACTACTCACTTCATCAACCCTATATACTATGTGAGTACTAGTATGTTCTGCACTAGAAATTTCTTGTATTCTAGTCTTATCCCTTTTTTCAATTAAACAAATTACCAAGGCTTGATGATCATTACTAAATTTGACTCCCCTATGGGCTTGTAATATTTCTTCCTCAGTCTTATACTGCACATTTTTCTCCTTTCTAATTCAATCAAAAATCATAGAATTAGCTATGTCCCACTCAGGAAAAATTAGAAATCCTGACTCCCTAACTAATTTCCTACCAACCTTAGGTGTTAGCTGGCCAAAATCACTCAAAAATTTAGTCTTTATCTCTTCCTCAATATCAAATTTTGGTTTGCCAAGTTATTCTACCTTTATTTCCTTACATACCTTTCCAAAATTTCATATATTGTTTCTCCACAAAAACTATGCAAAAGCCCTAGATTTAAAAAAATTCTCATCATCAATGAATTTCTTTAAAGCTTGAGCAATAATTGGGTCTATTTCCTTACCTTGATAATAAGCAACTATGAGGTCCAAGGAGGGCATAAGAGGCTCTTGAGGCACTCCTCTTTCCATGTCTGTAGAAGTAATAATTATATCTCTTTCCCCACCCATCTATCTTAACTGTTCTCTCAAAGATGACTCGTCTTCTATTCAAATTGGGATTGAGTTGGTGAATATTCTTCCACTTGAGAAGATGACCCTTGTTCCAACTTCAGTCTTTTTGGAGCACTTGTTGTAGGTGGGATCTCTGGCCTTGGCCTTCTATGAAGGGGAACCTATTGTATGTTCTGAACCATAATGTACCCTACCCTCTTTTGCAACATGGACTGCCCTAGAGCAACAATCATCCTACTATTAATTCTTCACTCCACCTCTACTACTTTATTAGGATAGGCTTTAACATATGTAGCCTTCTTCTCATTCATGGTTTGCATCATTTCAAAAAAATTATTCATTAATACGTGCATTTTGACCCCCCAATAATTTTATCTTTTAAAGGATTATAATCAAGGTCAAAAGTATTAATGAATTCCAGAACTTTATTGAACACCACCCACTTTTCTTTTCTAACGTCTTGCTCCTATAATGAGAAGATATTCCTAATAATATCCTTAGGGAAATATACTTGTGTAATATTTTTGGCTTTTTTCCTCTCTCAAAAGATCATAAAATCCCTCTGGATCAATATACCTTGCATGGGATTCTACCATATTGTATCTATCCAAAAAAAAATGAAGTGCCTCTGTCCCTTCTTTACAAAAACAAAATCATCTGGCAAAGTGACAATCAGGAAGAAAGTACCTTTACCTTTACCAATCATGTCTCTTTCTTCAATAGTTCTGATCTGCCATAGTAATTATGTTATCCCTATCTTCAAAGGCACATGAAAAGGTAGGACATGAGGTTTTCCCAAGAAACCATACACTCTAATCACTATAGAAACATTATATGGGATTATATCCCCCCAATTGTGACTAACCAAGAGTCCTTTTGCATTATCTTTAGGTATGATCAACTCTAATAGAGACTGTGGGAGTCTGGGGCTATCACCTCTCAAAAGTAATCTGAGCCTAGATGCAAAATATCTATCAAATCTCACATAACTAGCATTCCTGTCTTCCCAAGTCATGTTAATTCTCCATAACTGGATTGGTAACTTTTCACCATCTTTTGTTAACTCCAATTCCATCCCTTTAGAGAAAAAGGTAACTCCTTTATAAAGACATGTGTGCATAAGTAGGGAGTACCAGCAAAAGGGTTTGTTTACCTTTCCTTGTGATATCCCCACCAAACCATTATTAATTTCTTGTGCAAGGAATGTGGCAAAATCAAGAATACTACTCATTCCAAACTATAATGTTTGAGCCATAATAAGAAAAATGGAGCCTTGGATGTGTTCCTCCTAATCTATCCCAAATATTTGGCATAGGGTGAAGTACAAAGCTTAAGCCCTAGGATTGAAGTATTTCCTTATTAGTGGCTCTAGGGTATTGGATGTGACCAAGGGCAATATATCAATTATGGTGAAATGCATTTGCAAAGGCCCTACTCTTAGATACATTCTCTTGCATTATACCTTTCTTGTAGGTCATCCATATCAATAAGCTTGTGCACAACACAGTTAGGGTTGAGGTTGAAAACCTCACTAATCAATTTAGGAGAAACCCTAAAGAGATTTGCTCCAACATAATTCTTCAAAGTCCTAGTAACATGATCATACCTTTTAGCCAAGTCAACCAGCAGATCACTATCAAAGAAAGCCTTAGAGACTACTAAATTCCCAATATCAAATTCCAAACATTGCTAATACGGGAGTCTAGGTTTCTCTCAACAAACCATTTTTTGAATAATTCTATTCCTCCCATAGAAACCTAGGTATCTCTTACCCAATTAGATTTCTCATAGAAACCCTTAGCTACAATCAACCTAGGATTCTTTGGGATAAGCTCTCTCCCCTTCTTTATTTCATTTACAAATAGTGGAAACAGTTCAAGAAAATTATCATGCACAGACCTCTTAAGATAATTAGTATGATCGAAGAATTCCTTTTGTGGAGGCATCTTTTGAAAATTCTAACTTCACACAATGCTAATTTCTTGATTATCAATGGTTATAGATCACTTACCCATTGAATTGTCTTCCTTTTCTATGTACTTTGCTGTAATTTTGTTAATACATTGTAGAATTTGTGTCCTAGCTATAAAAAACCCTTACACTCTTATAATTCTTTGTGATTTTGCGGTTTAGTAATGAAAAACTTTGTGAATTATACCAAGGCATTAAAATCACATGAAGCAGGTCTAAACCATATTAATCTACTTTATCCATTAACTTCATGTCATGCTTCAAGTTTGAATTTGATCCATTGATCTTACACCATCAGATGACTTTATTTTAAAAAGCAACTTGCTTTAAAGTTTTAAAGCTCTTGGCCACGTGTCAAACAGGCACTTCCCTGCATTATGTAAAGTTTGAGCATCTTGATAATATAGGTAAGTGCTAGCCATTTATCTCAAAAAGATCTATGGTCACTAGGATTCAAACATCTTTGAAGTACAACCTTTACTATTGAGATCCAATTGGCATTACACTTCAGCACCTCTTTCCAGCCTGGCACAACTCAACACATATCTATCACAATTGGTCCCACCTTGCCACACTTTACATTAGTGCTTCTCTACATTATTTAAATGTCATGTAACTTCATAATGTAGGTAAGTGTTGACCTTTGATCTTACATAGATTGATGATCACAAAAAACTATATCCTTATAACATCTAGTCAGCTAACTTGACCAATCAAAATATCACCTTTCAAACCAATGTGCTCTCACAAGGACCACGACAGAGAATTCATTATTACCTTTGAGAAGGGTGAATTCATGATGTCATTATATACTATGTTTCATGTTTGTACTTCCCCACTTTATCTAAATATTGATCACTTTCTCAAAGTGGGTAAGTGCTAGTCATTGATCTTCAAAAGGTCAATGGTAGAATAGTCTACATATTTTCAAGCAATGTGAGCACCCATTATTACATCATCATGGACAGGTGTTGTTGAGGTACTTTCCCACATTATTTAAAGCTTGTGTAATTTCATAAATTGGGAAAGCATTATCTATTGATCTATCAAAGATCAACGATGGGGTAAAAAATATCTTTTAACACCAAGTCAAAAACCTTGATCAATGAATAGATTATACTTGTCCTACTAGCATATGACACCTGTCAAGAGTAGTAACTTCCTTTAGGGAATGCAGCAATGACATCATCCTATGCTATATGTCAACAAGGCACTTGCCTACTTTATTTAGAGTTATTTTATCTTCATCTTGTGGATAAGTGTCGGCCATTGATCATGCTAAGATCAACTGTGTATAAAGATACCTCAAAGCTATATGTGACACCTCACCTATCATCACTTTAGATAGGTGTCAACATAATGCTTCCCTACTTTGGTTAAACTCCTCACATATTCATGAAGTAGTGAAGCACTCACGGGTTGATCATGCTGAGATCAATGGCATAAAGATATGACATTAAGAAAGAGCCTACTATCTTCTCTTGACCAATGATATCACTAGAAAATCAAACATGTTCTGACAAGTCTGATAGTGATACGAATTGCAATATTAACTCTTAGAATTTTTGTTCCCATGACATCATCATTTTTAACTTGGCATATACATGTCATGTTCCACCAATGAATGTGCTCTAATTCATCAAAGCTTTACAACATAGTGTGACTCAGCAACCTTCTCAAATCTTGGTCACACCGTACCACGTGGCATATAAGTGCTTGCCCACATTAATTAAAGTTCAATCATTTTCTTAATGTGGGCAAGCGCTTTTTGTTGATCTCACTAAGATTGATGGTGAATCAAAATTTTTTCTTATTAGGACCCAATTAGCCAAACCAACCAATGAAATACTTCCCTTATACTCTAGCTTATTTGACAACTAATATAGAAGAAACATCATTATTATCTTTTGAAAAGGTAGGTCCATGACATCATTATGTGCCACATGGCACATTGGCGCTTCCTCACATTGTGTAACTATCATGCATTTTCTAATAGTTGGGAAGCACTCTCCTTCGATCTTACCAAGATCAAAAGTGCATCACAATTGAATGCAAAGTAATAACTTCATTAAATGTGTCAACCAATAACATCACAAGAAATTTGAACATGTGGTGACTGGCACTGACAACTCTCGAAAAAGGGGCTAAAAAATTCTGACATGCTATAGACTTTGTGGTGCACTGAAGTTCCATCATCAGGAAGGGCTATGTCGGGCAAAGGTGCTTGCCCACATTAGTTAAAGAACTTGCAATTTCTTATAGTAGGGATGTGCCTTCCATCAATTTTATTAAGATTGATAGTTAATCCAAAAAGTTTTTGCAGTTAAGAATTTTAAATAAAACATTCAAAATAATAACTGTGATTAAAAGTAAAGTTAGAAAAGGTTTATCATGTAAATTTATAAAGTAATCCTTGTGACATGAAACTTTAGGGTAAGTTTGTCCTACCTAAATTATTTTTAGAAAATTTCAAGGGCTAGGGAAAAATAGAATAAAGTCTTTAGGTTTTTCCATGAATCTTACCTAGGGTCTTGACTTGATTTTGAGATTTTAAAACATGCACTTAGGGTTTTTCATTGTTGAATGCAACAAAGCAAGAATGGTGAAAAACTAGGCCAACATCTTCTTTGTCAAACTACCTCAATTCAAAAGAATTTATGGGACTACTCCCATATACAATCTAGAATGGTGATAGTGATCATGTTGATAGAATTATTATATAAAAATTTTTCCTATGGTAAAATTAGATTCCACCCTTTAGGCTTGTCTCCAACTAAACATCTCAACAAGTTTCCCAAATTGCAATTCACAACTTCTGTCTATCCATCAGTTTGTGGATGATGTGGTGAATTGAACTTCAACTTGTTCTTTATTTTCTTCCACAATGTATGCAAGAAATACTCAACAAATTTGGTATCTCAATCTGAAACTATACTCTTTGGTAGACCATGTAGTCTCATCAGTTCTCTAAAAGATAACTCTACCACATGAATAATATGATTAGTTTTCTTGCAAGGAGTAAAATGTGTCATCCTTGAAAGCTTGTCAACCACCAGAAAAATATAATAATGCCCTCATTGTATCCTCAATAATCCAAAAAAAAATCCATGCTGATATCCTCCCATGGCTTCTCTAGTATAGGTGTTGATACAACCATGTATTCCACTTTACTCCTTTTGGCATCTAACATAATTGGCAACTCTATACAAACTTCTTCACATCTTGTTGCAACTATAGCCAATAATAATTTTTAGCAACCAAAGCTATGGTTTTATCTCATCCAAAATGTCAAGCCAATCCTCTTCTATGCTTCTCCTTGATAAGACTCTCTCCTATTGAACTTCTAGGAATGCACAACTGGGTAATTTTAAACAACATACTATCCTAGATCATGAAATCCAACCCCTTTTTCATATCAAGTGTAATAGGTTCTGTATATGCCTTCCACACTTCATGAAAATTAGGATCATTTGGATTCAAAATACTGAGTTCCTAGAACCCAACCATCTCTATCTGCATTTATGTCAACAAAAGTAGTCTTCTACTAAGAGCATTTGCAACATTGTTGGACTTCCCACTCTTGTATTTCCAAACAAATGTATAACTATGTGAAAACTCAACCCACCTCAAATGCCTTTGCCTTAATTTTCCTTTACTACTCAAATATTGTAAAGCTTGATGATCAGTATACAAAAAAAACTCATTGGGAAGAAGATAGTGTCTCCACTTCTTCAATGCTTGAACTATAGTATAAAATTCTTGATCATAAAGATAATATTTTCTTTTTGCATCATTCAACTTCTTACTAAAATAAGAAACATGTCTACCTTCTTACCTCAAAATAACTACTATTGTAGCACCACTAGCATTACAACTTACTTGAAACACCTTGTTAAAATTAGGAAGTGCTAAAATAGGTTGCTCAGTAACTTTCTATTTCAACAGATTAAAACTCTTATCTACTCCTACATTCCACTTAAATTCTTTCCTATCCCCTCTTATTGTTTCAGTCAAGGGTCTATAAATACTGCTAAAACCTCTTATGAACTTTCTATAAAAACTATCCAGTCCTTGAAAAGATCTTACCTCTATCACACTCCTTGGAGTAGGCCATTCAAGGATAACCTTCACTTTCTTTTGATCCATTTTTAGACCTTCTATCGAGATTACGAATCTTAGGTACACCAACTCCTTCTTTACAAAACTACATTTTTTCAAGTTTATCAGTCACTTTTCTTCCCTCAACTTATCAAACATCTTGCAAATATGGATCAAATGCTCCTTCAATGTCTTACTAAAGATCAAAATATCATCTAGGTAAACAATAACAAACATACTCAAAATCTCCTTTAGCACCTCATTCATGAGCTATATGAAAGTGCTCCTTTAGCACAAAAGGCATGACTAACCACTTGTATAGTCCTTCTTTTTTCTTGAAAGTAGTCTTCCACTCATCACCTTCTTGGATAAAAATCTAATGGTACCCACTCTTCAGATATATCTTTGTGAAATACTCAACCCCACTCAAATAGTCCATAATATCATCCATCCTTGGCAATAGAAATATGTACTTGATTGTGATCTTGTTTATAGTGTAACAATCTATGCACATCCTCCATTCTCCATTCTTCTTAGGCACCAATATGAATAGTACAACAGATGTACTCAAACTCTCTCAAATGAACCCATTCTACAACAACTTATGAACTTCTTTATTCAACTCTTCACTTTTGGTTGGTGTCATTCTATGCATTTCCTTGTTTGGCAAATTGGCTCCTAGAACCAAATCCATCTTGTGACTAATCTTCTTCATTGGGGATAATCCATCAAGTACATTATTTGATACAATATTAGAAAACTCTCCCAACATATATGCAACTTCTATAGGTAGCTCCTCTACTTCTTCTTTCCTATCTTTTAGAATTATAGCAAAACACATATGTTCATGCTTCATCCCTTTGAGACACTCTTTTCCATCAACAAAACATTTTCTGGCAGCATTCCATACATTTTCATCTTTCTCCTTCAATGACTTCAACTTATGCTTCACTCTGTCCTTGGTCAGAGTATAGGTATTTTCTTGCCCATCATGTACAACATTCCTGTCAAACTTCCTTGGCCTACCTAACAACATATGATATATGTCCATAGGTATGATATCACATACTACATCATCCTAGTAGCTTCCAATCTTGAATTTCACTGAGCACTGCTCATTGACCATGAACTTGTGGTCATCTTGTACCCAAGCAATATGGTATAGAGGTGGGTGTTTCTTCCTCTTTAGCTTCAACTTCATGACCATCATTTCTGACACTAGATTTTCAATATTTTCACCATCATTGATCACATGACAACACTTATCTTCACATATGCACCTTGTGCAAAACAAGCTCCTTCTTAGATCAGGTTCATTCTCACCACTCGGTAGGACTCTTTTGTTAACTAGGACTTCTCCTCTTTTAGAATCTTCAAAATGTGAGGATCTAACATATTTATCAACATGTGCAACTCTGGCCTAGCCTTTTGTTCTTCAATATTTCTTTCCTTGGTGCTGGGAACATTCAAATGCTCTATGCCCTTCTTCTCCATAATGAAAACATTTTCCACGGAAGCCTCCTCTTCTAGATCCTTTTCCTCTACCTCTTCCTCTCTAATCTCTATTATTTTGATCATGGAAATGGTTGGAATTGTTTCCCCTTTGGTTCTAACTGCCACTTCTAGCCTCATTCTTGTTATTCTGATCATCATTATGGCCATCATAAGATTGTCTGCCAAATATTCCACCCCGACCTCTTCCACTATTCTTGTTATCAAATTTATTGTCCAGTTTATCATCAACTCTTAGGGAAAACTAGTATGCCTCCTCAATACTATTCATTCAAACTAGACTCAGCTCATCCTGAATACTTGGCCTTAACCCATTAAGATAGCAGGCCACTTTCTCCTTGTCAACTTTTTCAAGGCTAGTTCTAATGAGAACTCGGTAGAACTCTTCAGGACACTCTTGAGTAGATTTTCTTGCTTGCTTCAACCCTTGCATCTTCTTCAATAGATCAAGCTCATAATCCATGAGAATGAATTGTCACTTTAGTTTAGCTATCATCCAATCCCATCTAGCGATTTTGTCCTTTCCATTTCTATTTCACTCCAACTGAACCTCTTTCCACTAGATCTTTGCATATCCCTTTAGTTTTGTCTTCACAAAATTGACCCTATCAGGATCCTCAATATCTTATTACTCCAAGGACTCCTTCAATTCATTGATCTAATTGATCATCTCCTTTGCATTAAGATTTCTTGAAAATGTGGAAACTTCAAACTTGGTGTTTTTCTAATCTTGGAGATGGCCCTAAAAATAATCTCTGCCTCTAGGTTTAGAACTACCTTTAGTTTGGCATTGTCTTCTTCCTCCTCCTCATTCTTGCTTCATCTCTTATGGAAATATTTATTCCTCTAGACATTTTTCTTCCAATTCTTGCATATGTCTTTGGAGGGCTCTAAACCCTCAGGTATAACACATATAGCTCTTCCACCATGCTCTCTTTGTAAAGGCATTTTCACACTTCCACTAAAACCATAGTGCAAACTACCTCACAATCAGTGATCTACCTACATGCTCAGTCTAAACCGTGGTCCTGGTGTGAGCTACCTCATAGCTAGTGATCTATCCACACACTTAAGAAATCTAGCTCTAATACCACTTGATGAAGGGTGTTCCCCTTAATACCATAAACTCATAATAGAAAGAAAGAAAGAATAACAAATGTGGGAACAAAATATGGACTTCTTATTATCCCCAAAAATGTAGAGTTACATAATTCACAATTGCAATATGCTAACCCAAAAAGGTTCCTTCATTACAATAATCTACAAGATAAGTTATAAACTATCACCTAGAGTTATTCTAGACAATGTTCAGGCCTTTCTTCAATAAGAAATTTTATGTTGCCTGGGAAGGTTCTAGACATTAAAACTTAATACCTAGGGCTGAAAGACCCTAACAAAACATATAGAGTCAAAAAATACATGTTTGACAATTATTTTAGAAATTTTGGGTAGCCCAACTCTCAAACCATTACTGCAATTGGTTATTATAACCACATTTCAGAACACCATCTCCTAATCTACAATCTTGGAACTACACAAGTGCCTTTCCATCAAGTTTTTAGACCTCATCTAAGCAATCTAAGGCCTCCAACAGTGAGCCTAAAAATTTTGCAACAATTTTTTCCACCAGAAATCTATAATAACTTCTTTGATACTTAAGTTGGAGCAATGAGATATTTATGGTAGTCTTACAACTCAATAATGAACCTTCATGTAGAAAATGAGAATATTTCGAGCTTGTATGACAAACTTACTAAACATAGCAAGTTCCTATAGATAGTAACCATGCTATCTACTAGTCCTTTTTAAAATAGAAAAGATAAAACAAAATATTTTTGGGTGATGCAAGATTGCTCTTACACTCAAGATGCTCCTACATCTAGAGTATATAGAGATAGTGAGTTGATTGTCCATCAAGTGAGAAACCAAAATGTCACCAAGACTAGTTTGCTCAAGTCTTCAAAACATAGAGTATGGGATTTTATTGAAGGTTTCAATGCACTTAATATTCAAAGCATCCCTAGGAGAGAAAATAGGCATGTTGATAGACATGCAACAGTGGGTGCATCTTATTATGTACCAAGGAGCCTTGAAGATGAGAAGAAGAAACATATTAGAATGGTGTTTAGGCCTATTATTCCTAATAATAATTTCCATTTGAAAATGTTTGAATCTAATGCACAAATTGTAAGATTCTTGCAAAATGAAGTAGATTTCTCAAATAGAAACTAGTCAAGATTACATGGCTAGTATGGGGATTAGATTATTAATCCTAGTTCCAATAAGTTACCTAAGGGTCTAATTACCTTAGAAAGTACTTTCATCCTAATAATTGAGCAATAGATAGAGGCATGAACCTTGTTGAAAGTAAAGATGATCACATACCAATCATAGATGATGAAGGAAGGACCCTAAACATGGGAAAGGTATGTATTGAACTTGAACAAGAAAATTTCATTTATCTATGTCAAGAATTTAGTGATGTTTACATGGACATATGATGACCTAAAGGGATTTGACCTAATCCTATTTCAACATACCATATACCTAAAGGAAGATGCCAAACTAGTAAGACAAAAGAAAATGCAAGTGAATCCTAAAATTGAACCCTTAATGAGAAAGGATATATCTAAGTTGATTGGGGTTAATATTATCTTTCCTATCAAATATTCCTCTTGGGTAGCAAACCTCATCCTTGTTAGGAAGAAGAGTGGAGAAATCAAACTATGTTTAAACTTTAGAGACATTAACCAAGCCTCCCTTAAGGATCATCATCTCTTTCCTTCCATGGAACAAATCCTATCTAGGGTCAATGGTTCAAAAAGGTTCTCATTCCTAGATAGATTTGTAGGCTACAATCAAGTGTTGGTCAAAGAAGTTGATAGATAGAAGACTTCATTTGCCATAAATTGGGGCACCTATGCTTATAGAAAAATTCCATTTGGGCTAACAAATATAGGTACCACTTTCCAAAAGAAATGGAGATGGACTTTAAGAACATGATAGAAAAAATTGTATTGGTCTATCTTGATGACATTATAGTATACTCAAAAAATTGATAGATCATTTTGGACACCTCAAGAAAGTGTTTGTCAGATGTAGAGAATATAGAGTTTCTTTGAACCCAAGTAAGTGTGTCTTTGCCACCAACTAGGGAAAGTCATTAGGAAACATTGTACCTAAGGATGGTTTGACTAGTGATCCAGAGAGACCAAAAGTAATACTTGATCTCTCTCTCTCTCTTTCAACCCAAGAGAAAGGGTTGCAAAGTTTCCTTTCTTGGATAAATTTTGTGAGGAGATTCATTCCTAATTTAGCTACTATGGTGAAACCTCTTATAGCCTTGCTTTAGAAGAATATGGTATTTTCATGGACCAAGGAAGTGAAAGCAAGTTTTGAAGGGATCAAGGTAGCAATAGTGTCATCCCCCACTCTAATCAACTCAAATTTAGAGAAGGATTTCATTCTTTACACCTTGAGAGGCAAGTCAAGTATCTTTATTGTTTTGACACAATCAAATGACAAGAATGAAGAACAACCAATTTCCTTCTTTAGTGAAGGTCTTAAGGAGTATGAAGATAAGTATATCTATGTGAAGAAGGAAGCTCTTGAAGTCATAAGATCCTTGAAGACATTTAGACATCTTCTATCCCACAAAAAAAATCATTTATTATCCCTCATGCAAGTGTTAATGACTTCCTTTTGGACAAGGATATTAATGAGAAAAGAGTATGTTGGATCACTAAAGTGAAGGAGTATGATGTGGACATCCAAATCACCAATTTGGTGAGAGGGAAAGGACTATGCAATCAGATGTTCTCATCCCAAGAATTAGATGAGGAAGTTGCCTTGCTATTGATAGAACAACAAGAGGTGAGGAATGATAACCTAAAGAGTTGGATAAATGACATGATATCCTTTTTATTAGGAAATGGATATCCTCAAAGATTTCATAGAGATAAAAAATGACAATAGGAATAACAGAGTTGATGGAGTTGGAGGAGAAAAGACAACAAGCCACATAGACCTTAGAAACACATCAACAACAAATGAAGAAAACCTCTGACAAGAAGGCTAAGGTCAAGAATTTCAAGGAAGGTGATCTTGTGCTAAAATGGGATGAAGACAGAGAAGAACAAGGGAGATATTCAAAGTTTGATGCATTATTGAGTGGTCCCTATCTGATAATCAATTACAAGTAGGCCAATTATTTCCAGTTAAGTGGGCATAATAGTGAAATCTTGCCTATTCTAGTCAATGGAATATATCTTAAGCTTGGTTTCTAATTGGATGAATTTTTCATGTATATAATTAGGGTATTTTCTTTTAGTTCTTTCCTATTTTAAAAGAATTTTAGTGTGCACATGGTGTTGTTCCTTTGGAATAACCAATTTTGTGGAGGAATAAGGCGGTTTCATGAGTTTTGTAGTTACAAAGGTTATTTTTCTTCTATGTTTTGGTTTCTCGTAGTGAATATTTTTGTGTTTTTATGACTCTATATCCCAACAGACACTAACACTCACCAGTCATATGCATAGCAAGCTTCTCCCCTAAGTCACTAGAATTGTTAGCTATTTTTGTCTTCTCACCAAATCAAAAGATTTGAATTTAAACCCACTTGATGTTAATATATTTGAATATTCAAATATTAAGCCACACAAAAGTAATATTTTAACACCTTGGGTTATACCTTATTTCCTAAGTGTCTGCACATTTTTAAATTTATGTGGGCCAAGACCTTGTTCACCATCCAATGCAACAGGATCTATGGTCATCATTTTATCACTTTATAGAAGTGCTTAGTCTTTATTTTATGAAAAAAAGTGACAACATGCCATGTGTCTAGGGTGGGCCTCCCTTCTTGTGGTTGGTGGAGTTGTTCAAACAAGATCAAGTTGGCAGGTTTTGATTCGTGCTTCGCATTATGGGCAAATGTTTCCTCAGTATTTTCATCCACTATCAAATCTTGGAACATCAATGGTTGTCACTATGTTGCTATGTAGAAATATACATTCTTTTGTCATAGTAAGATAGTAACAATGTGACACGTGGCATGTGGATCCTATCTTCTTTTGTGGGCCACAAGCAAGGTGGACAAGGGTGTCAAGAAAGTTGGCAGAAGGTAATGTTCTCATTGGTCAAGTGTTGGCATGGAATGATATGTTTTTGAGACTGTTAGATGAAATAAGATCCATGATCATTGCTTTGTCACAATATAGAATTTCTCAAACTTTATTTCATGCAATAAGGAGACAAATTGACATTTTTGCTAGTGGGCCTAGTTTGAAAGATAACAATAATAGTTAATAGTAGTTAAGTTGGCAGTTTCATGAGGCAGTTGCAGTTAAAGTTTTAAAAGGTGGTGTGGTTAGGGTGATAAGGAGGTCAAACTTGAGAAATCCTTGTGAGTTGGTGAAAGAAAATAACCTCATTGGTCTAGATGGTGCTTTCTAGTTGCTAGACCCATTTGAATGTTGATTTTAATGTTTTTTCGAGCCATGAGTGAAAGAAGTTAGTTTTTTCCACATGATCCGATCTCCATGATCGATCTCAACCACTCTTGAATGAATGTAGGGCTAGAAACAACACAAAGGAAATCCTTTCACTATCCGATTATCCACCTACCTAGTCAAAGCATTAATGACACCACTTCTATCACTTCAAGGTTTCTTCTAGGTCAGGATTTGATAATTTTCTTGCCTCCAAAGATGTACTAGATCAAATTTTTGGAGTTATCTTAGAATAATAGGAGGTTGCATTAGTTATCCAAGCTCTAGATGTATAAATAAAACTTTTCACAATTCAGTGAACCCATAAAAAATTCATACCCATACATGCATTCATTCTATATTTACTAAAACTTGTACGTTACTACCAAATCAATTTATAGAAATGTAAAACATGAAACACAACACATTCATTAGCACACTTGACACAATGATTTATGTGGAAACCCAATTTGGTAAAAACCATAATTGACATGCTACTCCTTTTCACTCTTCTAAAGTGTTGCCCTATGAAAAGGCCAACCTTATTAAAGGTTACAATAGACACTATTAAACATGATCGGGTTAAGGGATTCCAATCACCCTATTAAAAGTGAGCCTTGTTAGAGGACTTTAGGCCATTCACTTGGGATTCCACCCTATTAAAATATTTTCTAATGACTATTAGGTCAACCTTAATCCAAAGGATTTACCCTAGACTAACATAATTGTTAGAGAGTAACAGTAGAGCTTTGATCTGATACAACTTACAACTTCACTTGCAGATTATAGATCTCTATTTAGTCCTTAATTCTTCTTGGCTTTCATACTTTGTAGCTCTAATAGCTTGTTCACCCTTCAAACATTCATCTTCTTAAGCCTTCTTGCTTAACATGCCATTATAGACTCCTTTCTTGGGTCACTTGATAAAGAAAAACCCTTAATTCCTTCTCATCCTTAGATTCTCGCACATGGCACCAACCTCTATTGCTTCATGACTAGACATTCCTATAAATAGGAAATTAGAATATTTTCATGCTCATTATCCATCATTCAAATTATGGTTTTGCATGGATTAGGTAGGATACAATGTATCTATCCCATATCTTGTCTTTTCTAGAAACTTCTCCTAGAATCCATTTGAATTTTCCTAAAAATGGTTTACATCAAATAATGTGCCACTAACTCATCAATCTTATCTTCCTCCTAGTTCACAAGTTTCAAGAAAACAAACTTGTTGGATTAGATTCAATGAATCTTTGATCTTTATCATAATACAATAGCTTGGCATTATCAACCTTTTGATGCTTGGCACATATTACGTTACTCAGCATCAACTATAAAATCACTCTGCATCAACTAAAGTTTATTGGTGATTAGGATCAACTAAAATTTATATAGTATCAACTGTCTTTCTCGACGTCTACTAGAATTTTCTAAATCACTTAGCTCCAATTAAATTTTTGCTTAGCTTGCATTGATTTTCTTAGCACCTACTATCCACTCGATCAAGCTTGGCAGGCAAACTTTGTTTAAATTATTCTTCTAAACTTTCTAAGTGTAGCCATCCATTTTGTAACCTTAAGTAGATCATCAAAACATCATGTCATCACTATCTTAATTGATTCTTGTACTTCATTACATAATCATAACTCAACCTTTCCTCTAAGTACTTTTGTTACATCTTGTTGATCAAATCCTACTCATTGATCAACTAAGTGATAGTAATTGAATCTTATAAGCAATTGTCTTACCATAAAATAGTAGGTTTGACATTAGTGACAAAACAATGATTGAAACACATAATCTTCTTCAATAATCTCCTTGTTAACAATCTCTTTTTCAATGATCTTTTCAATTAGATTTCAACAATCTCCCTCTTTGGCATTGATGGAAAACCAAATTGATCAACCAAGTCAATCAAACGATGAACATCTTGTTCAACCAATCTAACTAGATTAAAATAGTAATGCAACACCAAAGAAAGAAGTTGTATTTCCCCCTCTATCAACAAATTTTATCTTCTGATTAGGTTACAAAACTCTTTCATAAAAATTGCTCTAAGTTCATTCTTGTATCTCCCTCTAATGTGATCTTGATGGTTCTCTAATCAATGTCTCCCTTTTTGTTCTGACTCGAATCTTGATATCTTTCTCCCTCTCTGATTAGTAGATCATTTTAAGACTTTCTCCCATTTATCTCTTGCACTTGATCAGTAATGCTCTTCTCCTGATGATGATAAATTTAATGTACTTTCTCTCCCTTTGATAATAATTCCAAAGACCTATACCAAAAACTTGTTATCCTTAAAATATGTAGATATAAGATTTGCAAATTCTTTAATTTCTACCTCTACCACCTTGTTTGTGACTTGTTTGATTTTCAGCTCTGTGATTACTTTAGGTAGTTCCTAAAGTAAGATCCACTACATCAATTTGTATTATATGAACATCCTCTTTTTTGATGCATGACACTCCTTTTATTTCTTTCATAGCCTTTGATAGGGGTATCACCCCTAGTTTACCTCTTAGATACTCATGAGCATCCTTAGGTAATGGTTTTGTGAAAATATTAGCAATCTATTCCTTTGAGTTAATGTATTCCATCTTCACCTCTTTGTCTTGAACTAATTCTCTTACATAATGATACTTGATTACAATGTGCTTTGTATTTGTGTGCATCACTGGATTATTTGATATATTGATAGCACTTGTATTATCACAATAAAGTATCACTGGTTTTGTGATTTCTTCATTCATTCCTTTAAGTGGCTATTTGATCCATACAATGTTAGTGTAGTTTACAACAACAACAACACATTCTACTTCAGTAGTACATTTGGAAGTACAACTCTGTTTCTTGCTTGTCCATGTAACTAGTCTTTTGCCTAAGAAAAATGTTCCACCATGGGTGCTCTTTCTTTCATCAATGTTTCCAGCCTAGTTAGCATCAGTGTAGGCTCTCAAGTCAAAACATTCATTCTTCTTATAGTATAGACCAAACTCTTCTATTCCTCTTAAGTATTTAATTATCCTTTTCACAACCATTAAGTGTTTCTCCCTGGGATTAGTAGAGAATCTTGCAACTATCCCTATAGATAATGCAATATTAGGTTTGTTATGTACTACATTTTTCAATTTGTCAATCATAGACCTGTACAGTGTTTGATTCACCTTAGTTGAATCATTATTCTTTGACAACTTGTGTCCTATCACCATAGGTGTACTTGCTGGTTTGGAATCCTCTACTCTAAATGTCTCTAATATCTCTTTGACATACTTTGATTGAGTGATGTGTATACCATACTTCATCTGATATTATTTGCAATCCTACAAAAAAATTGATTTCTCCAAACATAGACATTTCAAACTCTTGTTTCATCTAATTTGCAAAATCCTTACATAAAGCATCTTGAACTCCAAATATGATATCATCAACAAATATTTTAGATAGAAAAATACCTTTTCCTTTTTTTGTCTTTATGTACAGATTGTTGTTGTCATCAGTCCTTTCAAATCCAATCTTCACAAGATAAGTATGAAGTCTCTCATACCATGCTCTTGGTGCTTGCTTCAATCAATATAGGGCTTTGTGTAGTCTACATACCATATTATTATTATTATCATTAACAAATCCTTTCGACTATTCTATGTAGACTTACTCTTCTACTATGCCATTCAGAAATGTAGATTTAGCATCCATTTGATAAACTTTGAAACCTTTGTATGCAACATAAGCAAGTAGAGTTCTTACTCCTTCCATTCTTGCAACAGGAGAAAATGTCTCTCTGTAGTCAATTCCTTCTTCTTGTGCATATCCCTTGCAAAATAATCTTGCTTCATTTCTTGTGGTTTCACCATTCTCATCTAACTTGTTTCTAAATACCCACTTGATACCAATCACATTCTTGTCTTCTGGTCTAAGAACTAGACTCCATGTTTTGTTCTTCTCTATCTATTGAATCTCTTCTTCCATGGCCTTGTACTAGTCATCATCTTCTAATACATCTTTTACTATTTTCGCTCCTTCATTCTTAACAAACATGATTCACTTCTCAATATATTTCTCATCATTGGCCAAGCATCTTTGTTTCCAATAGTTTGATTAGTAGGATGATATATTTAGACATATTTAGATAGTCTTGGCTCAATTCTTGTTTCTACACTTTGTCTTTTAGCTTCAGAGTCACTTTGTATATCTCTGTCAAGTATCTCACCATCGCTTTCATGTGTACTAATCTCAAAATCAAAATGTGCATCTTCTTCATTTTGCAAATTAGCATTTGAATGTACCTTAGTTCTTGAATGCAACTCAACATTCATAGGGTGTGACTCAGCAGTTACTGAAACTTGCTATTAATTTTTTACTTGATTTGCAATATCTTTTTCAGCAGGCATTCCTTCATAAAAGTATACAAATGATTTGTATTCTTCTAGTTCTTTCATAGGCTCAGCCTTATGTACTTCTATAAATTTAGTAAAGTTCACATTTGCACTTTCACAATTTTCTTAGTGTTAATATTTATACACTTATAAGCTTTTCTTCTTTTGGAGTATCCAAGGAATATACCTTCTTCACTTTTTGCATCAAACTTTCCATTCCAAACATCTTTAAGAATATAACACTTATTTCCAAATACAAAGTATTTTACATCAGGTGGATACACATACAATAGTTCAAAAGGTGTTGAATGGGTACCTTTCTTGACTTGCACATGGTTCAAGGTATACAGAGTAGTACTTACAACTTCTCTCTAATATTTCAGAACAACATTCTTCTCCATCATAAGTGTTTTGACACAATCCATTATAGACCTATTTCTCCTTTCAAAAATTCTATTTTGTGGAGGAGTCCAAGGGGCATATGTCTCTCTTTTGATTCCTCTGTCATTATATAACATCTCAAAATCATTTGAAGTGAATTTTCCTCCTCTATCTAATCATAAGAATTTCATATTCTTACCTATTTCTTTGTCAACTCTTGCTAAATGCCACTTAAACATTTGAAAAGCATTAAATTTTTGTTTCAAAAACATGACATTCATCATCTTAGAGTGATCATCAACAAATAGCATTATGTACTTGTCTCCTCTATAGCCTTGCACTTTAATTGGTCCACATAAGTCAATATGAACAATTTCTTTTATTTCTTTAGAGGTATAAGCTTTACTCTTAAAGCTTGACTTTGACATTTTGCCTATCTAACATTGTTTGCACATTATATTATTAGGTTTCTTAAACTTAGGCAATCCTCTAACTCTCTTCATGTTACTGATACCAACCAAGTTATCAAAATTAAAATGACATAATCTCTTGTCCCAAATCCATACATCATCAAGTTTTGCAACAAGACAAGTAGCATCCTCTGTATCCAGATAGAACATATTACTTGTAGTTTGATTACATTTTACAATCAGTTTCCTATTTATATCATATATCTTGGTAGTTTTGTATTCAAATTCAATCTTGCATCCTAGATTATTCAATTGCAACACACTTAATAGGTTATACTTTAGTCCTTCAACATAGTAAGCATTTTCACATGAAATCTTGTCTATGAGTTTAATAGAACCTTTTCCATTTATCAATCATGGTGCATGAACTTACACTATTTCCATCATAACAAGTTAAGATAATGAACTTACTTTTGTCTCTAGTCATGTGATGTGAGCATCCACTATCAATGATCCATCTACCATTCTTGTTCACACAAGTCATAAGTCCAGTTGCCTTATCTTCATTAGATTCATCCTTCATTGCAACATATACCACATTATCATCATGTTCATCAGAATCATATTCATCAGAAATGTAGCATGACATTTCGCCTTTGTCTTTGTAATATTTATTGCCATCTACTCTTCTATTTTTATATTTATTTTCTTCTATGTAGTTCTTCTTCTGTGTACATCTTGCAGTAATATGAACAACTTCATTGGAATTGAAACAAATGATAGGTAACTTACCTTTGAACTTGCCTTTACCTCTATGAAATCTTCTTGGCATTAGTGCTTCCAACTATTCAATATCTTCATTATCTGTATCACTATGACTGGATGCATATTTTATCTTTCTTTTCTTCTTCTTCTACTTCTTCTCATCAGAATCCTTAAATAATAATGCAGCATTGAAAGTAGACTCAAGACTCTTTGCATTGTACTTGTCAAAGTTAGATAGCTCAAAAGTAGTGAGTCTATCTACTAGACCTTCAAGGGTTAGATAATCTCCTAGAATACATCTCAACTCTTGGATTGTAGAGACTCTAATAGTATAAATAGGCAATGATGTTCTCAAGACTTTACTTAACACAATATCATCATCTATATGGTTAGTAGCTCCTCTTATTGCACCAACAACTTCTTTTATCCTAGCAACATATTGAGTAATATTTTCACCTTCTTCCATTCTCATATCATCAAACTTTCCTCTATGGCTCTTAGATTTGGCTCTTTAAATATTTTTGTCTCCTCCATTGATGGTGTTCATGGCATCCCACATTTTCTCTATAGTGTCACAACCTTTGATATCATCAAATTTTGCATAGCTTAGGGTAGAGGCAATCTCCAACATCACTTGATTGTATATCCAAGGTCCAAATGTATAACTAAAACTTTTCACAATTCAATGAACCCATAAAACTCTCATACCCGTGCATGCATTCATTGTGTATTTACTAAAACTTGTATATTACTATCAAATCAATTTGCAAAAATGTAAAACATGAAACACAATGCATTCATCAGCACACTTGAAACAATAATTTATGTGGAAACCTAATTTGAGAAAAACCACTAGTAATATGCTAATCCTTTTCACTCTTCTAAAGTGATGCCCTATGAAAGGCCAACCTTGTTAAAGGTTACAATGCACATTGTTAAATGCTACCCAGTTAAGGGATTTCAATTGTCCTATTAAAAGTGAGCATTGTTGGAGGACCTTAAGCCATTCACTTGGAATTCCACCCTATTAAAGGATCTTGAAATGATTGATAGATCAACCTTAATCCAAAAGATTTACCCTAGACTGATACAATTGTTAGAGAGTTACAATAGAGCTTTGATCTAATACAACTTACAAATTCACTTGCAGATTATAGATCTTTTTTTAGTCCTCAATTCTACTTGGCTTTCATACTTTGTAGCTCTAATAGCTTATTCACCCTTCAAGCATTCATATCTTTAAGCCTTCTTGCTTAACACACCATTGCAAACTCTTCTCTTGGGTCACTTGATGAAGCAAAACCCTTAATTCCTTCTCCTCCTTAAGTTCTTGCACATGACACCAACCTCTATTGCTTCATGACTAGACATTCCTATAAATAGAAAATTATAATATTTTCCCACTCATTATCCATCATTCAAATTAAGGTTTTGGATAGATTAGGTAGGATACAATGTATCTATCCCACATCTTGTCTTTTCTAGAAAATTTTCCTATAATCCATTTGAATTTTCTTTAAAATGGTTTACATCAAATTTTGTGCCACTAGCTCAGTGATCTTATCTTCCTCCTGGTTCACAAGTTTTAAGAAAATAAACTTGTCAACTTAGATTTGGTGAATCTTCGATCTTTATCATAATGCAACAGCTCGGCATTATTAACCTATTGGCCTGATTTTTTGCATGATAATTTGTCTAATCCAAGGTATAAAAAATCAGGGTTGAGTCCTTTGATGAGGTCAGGGTTTTTGGTTTTTGGTTTTATAATTTTCATTGCCTTTTGAAAACTTGTGTTAAACCCTAGGTCTTTTTCTTTTGAATATAATCTGATGCAAAATCTTCTAAAAGGTTCGAATATTCTTTTCCCACTTAATTCTAAAGTCATGCTAAGTCCCTTTTTGAAGAATCTTTCCCACCATTGGATCTTGGTTAGATTCACAGTTTTCATGTTGTCATTATAATGAAATATAGGGTTGTTTACCAATGTGACATAGCAACAACCAAGAATTTGAAGTGTAGTGTCATAAAATGAGAATCAACACCACTAAGAATTACTCCTTGAATCCACCACTAAGAATGTTCAGGTTAAGAAATTAACTTCCTTAAACCCTAGGCTAAAAATTTCAAATGGCCTGTATGATCAAGGGAACTGGGTTAGGGATGCAACAACCTCACAGACTGGTCTTTTTTTTTTTTTAAATGGTTTTTAGAGATGAACTTGTTTTCCCCACATGCTAATGTTTGGAATTTTGATTTGGGAAAAGTAGTAGTTCCAAGTGTCTTCATGGATTATGATTTGCTTGAAGCTATTGCAAAGAATTATGACCAAGCTGTTAGAGTGGTGAGAAGAACTAATGGTGTGCCTCTGATTTTAATCAGTCCTGAGGAGATTAGAGAGGTTTTTCATTTAGAGCCATTGGTAGATTATTATGTGCCAATTAATCTGCAAGAATTAGAAAATGAATACAAGGCAAAGAAGGATGTGATTAGGGGAGGTGCACTAAGAGCACATATTGGCACAATTGGAACTTTTCCAATAATCACTACAACTTCTAGGGAACCTTTTAAAAAGGATCTTTTCACCTCTTAGGCTGTAGAAATATACATGACTCTGTGTTGAGTTTTTGGTGAGGATGAACAGAATTTTATGCCCATTAATCTTATGTATATGATGGTTCAAATTACTTCCTTTGGTGTAGATATTATTTTTTATTTTTCTTCTTATTTGGCTCAAGAAATTCATACTGGCTTGGTTGGAATTGCAAAAGGGAAAGTAGAGAAAACCTTTGGCCACTATTCTTTGTTGATGCATATGTTTTTATTTAAGGGAGTGACATATTTTTGTAAAGAAATGGAGTTGAATAGAGAAGAGAAAGGAGAAGCACTACCAGTCTACTTATGGAGTGCATATATGACCTGGGATGTAGAGAAGGCTAGCTTTGTCAGGTTTGATAAGTATTTTTCTTCCAAGATAAGATGCCTCATATTAAGTGACAATCCCATAATCCCTAAGGCACTAATGAATCTCATTAGGCCTATGGACAATTCCAGTGGTTTGAAAGTTTCACACAATTGGGGAGATATCATCCCATACTCTATTTCTACTGTATTTAGAATTTATGGTTTTAAAGGAAGCCCTCATGTATTGCCCTATCAAGTACCTTTAAAGGTAGGAATGGTTGAAGTTTTATGGTAGTTAGGAGGATTAGAAGAAATGTATTTGTTGAAAAGGCAACTGGGGTCAATTTTCCCCACTTGCATTGTGGCCCATCAATTTGTAATTACTAAGGGTGGTTGGCTCTTTTTGCGTAAAATTTTAGATCAATACAAAATGGTTGTTTCACATCCCCATTTTTGTGATACTAAGGGGTTTTATAATCAAACCTTGAGACTTAGAATTAAATTGGGAAAGGTAAAACATGACTCATATTATCTAGAGGATGTCATAAGAAATGAGTTCTCATTGTAGGAATAGGAAACCAAAAGGAAAAATGGAGAGTTTACTCCAGGGTTTTAGAATTCATTCATTATTTTGATCAAAAATATAGTCCTATAGATAATGCTAATATAGAGGCTGATAAAATAAATAAGCTCATGAATACTTTCCTTGAAATATGGAAGCCATGAATGAGAAGAAATAATTCTTTATTGATTCATACCTAGATAAGGCCAGAGAGGTCATGAGGAGATTGGCTTTCACTCCTAATGTAGGAGCTGGTCAAATAATTGTTCAAAAGAGACTAGGCTATACTGTAATTCAAAATAAAAAGGCCACTATGGATAAGGGTAAGCAAATAATGGGATCCACTAGTGTAGTTCTAGAGGAGAGACCTGATGAACCTTCTCCCAAGAGGTAGAAGATAATAAAGGAATAGAATCCTCATGTTGAGGAATATTCACCTACTCAATCCCATTTGTGAATTGGAGAAGAACAACTCATTGGAGAGAAGATTAAGTAGATAGGGTCATAGGGAAGTGTGTTCATTACCTAGGTAGAATTGGATGAGGGAAACCCTCAAGAGCCTCCTATGCCAAGTTTGGATTTGACAGTTGCAGATTATAAAGGCAGGGAGTTGGAGGCTAGTCATCAATTTTTGTCTGATGACAGTTTTGTTAATTCTAGGGCTTTTCACCAATTTGCATGGCAGGCCAATATGGGTAGATTTGAAGAAAGGTGCAATAATGTGAGAATAGAGCATCCAAAAATGGATGAAACTGCCTTGCAGAATCAGGTGAAAGAGGAGATGATGAAGGAATTTCAGAGTATAAGCCCTGAGGAGGGAAGGAAAATGGTCAGAGCATCAAACATTTTGTTGCTACCTAATTAGGACATTGTTGATGCTCTAGTATTTAATTCTATTTGAAATAAACTTGATTTACAAAACCAAAATAGGAAAGACTTCTAGGGTACTACTTTTAGTGAAGACCAAGCTACTTTAGTCATTTCATCATTGAGGAGAGTATCAAGAGCCACCTCATCACAACCAAATGATTTTGGTTTGATGGGAAATATAGTTGTAAGAAGAGTGGCTAATACTTCTCATGTGTAGGCTACACACTAGGGTGTAGATACATCTCAATTTATTTTGGCCACTACTGAAAATGAAGAAAATGCCATGTTTGAATTACAAAATAAATATGAAACAATTTTGGAAGCATACAACAAAGAAGTCCAAAAGAGGATTGAATTGGACAATAAAATTATGGGAAGGTCAACCAGGCTGAGAATAACATATCCTCACCCTCCAGTGGAGCCTTTTAAATCCACTTCACTTATAAAATTATGAGATACACCACAAAGGCCACAATACTATACTGCTAAGGATTTTGAAGAAGAAAAGAGCAAGTTGTGGGCACTACATGTAGAGCTAAATGTACAATATCAAGCTAAACTGAGAAAAGCTCTAATATATCTAGTAGATAAAATTGAATGGTCATTGTTCTATGATCAATTGGAAAAGGAAATAAGTATATGGGAAGAATTGAAAACCCATGATGAGGTCTTGAAGCCTATTGTTAATAAATGGGGAAAGAAAAAGAGGAGGAAGGAAATGACATTTTTATGTTACTCTGTCATAAGGTCTTTACATGAACAAATTGAAAGGACCTATGAATTGTTAATGATCTTCCATTTTTTGATAATAAGAGGGTTCATTTGCAGAGAATAATAGTTTGAAGAGGTCAACATAGATGATGATGAGGTACAAGATTATGAAGTTAAAATTATAGAGACAATAGCACCAGATCAATAAAATGAGGAAGGTGAAGGTCATCAATCAGTTCCAACTACAAGTTCAGAGGCCCAAGATGTGGACATGATAGAAGAATAATCAAGAGTAAAACTGGTTTTCTCTATTCAAGATGAAAATAGTGAAAACCCACGGGTAGAAGTTGATTTGAATGTACTACAACAATATTCATCATTGGCTAGTCTAGCAACTGCATTCTTCAAAGATTTAGAATAGTGGTGGCAAATCAAAAGAACCAGTAGCTTATAACAATGTAATAGTAATGGAACCTACCAAAGAATATTTTGATGTGTTAAGCATTCTGTTACACTTTTTTTTTGTCTTTTGTAGACTATATTTGTCTTTTGTTTGGAGAGACACTTGTCAATCACAATTGCCCTTTTCTTGTTGCAACTCATGCTTATATAAATGAGTTTTCAAGGCATTGTGAGGGTCTGAGACTTGTACATTTTTTAATTTTCAAGAAAATACAGTGGGTCCAGTTATATGTAGTTGTTGTTCTGAGTTTACTATCAAACTTGTAATCTTTGATAATATATATAAATGACAACATCAACAAGATATTCAAGGCTTTTGATTGAATTTCTATTAGTCATTGTATTAGTAATCTAGAAGGATAATACAAAGGGATATTTGCATTAGATTTGTGCCATCAATTTCTATCTCCATTTCATGAGTTTGTTTACTTTGATGTCATTTGAATAACGTTCAATTGATTTATTGTAGTCTGGATGGGTTGTATGCTGATACTATTGTTGCTTTTAATTCAAAGAGTTATATAAATGCTTCAGTAGATCAGCGAGGTTTATGAGTTTATAAAATGGATAGATCATAAGAATGGAAAGAGGTGACTAAAATTGATAGATTCATTTACAAAGTTATTTGAATTAGATCTCCCGCCAATAGATGGTCTTTTGCCCAATGGATAAGGCACTAGTCTCATAAATCAAGAGTGAGTTGGGGTAAATTCTGCTTTTGCATATCAAATTAATCACAAATTTAAAATCATTCTTGTTCCATTTTGTTTAAAGCTATAATGTTGGTTAGTACTCATTTATATTTTATTCTAGATCTTAGGTAGCTGTTATTCCAAGAAATAATTGTAAAATTAAGGAGAATTATGACCAAATTTTCTTATAAGGGATGCATATCAGTATGAAAGTATCAAAAATTGGATAAGTTGTGTAAGTGTTAGAAATTAGAGATGAGAATCAAAATGAAACTAATATAATTCTCATACAATAGTGGCTATCTGAGGCATCCCATAGGTAAACCCAGCTTGGTTTTGTAGAGTCTAAAGAGTAGGAAACCATTCTTAGTTTTGTTGAAGTTGGTCCAAATGGTTTGCACATAGAATTGTTAATAGGAAGTGGCTAATCCTTAGATTGTGTGAGTATTATCAATTTGGTGTTAAATATTTTTTTGTTTAGTAGTTTTAAACACAAACAAAACCTTCTGATACTTGGCACATACTACATTACTCAACATCATTTATAAAATCACTTAGCATCAACTAAAGTTTACTGGTGCTCGATATCAACTAAAATTTACTCGGCATCAACTGTCTTGCTCAATATCCACTAGAATTTGCTTTTACTTGGCTCCAACTTACTTTTTTCTTGGCTTGCACTGACTTTGCTCAGTACCTACTATCCACTTAGTCAAGGTTGGCAGATAAACCTTGTTTAACTTATTCTTCTAAACTTTCTAAGTGTAGCCAACCATTTTGCAACCTTAAGTAGATCATCAATACATCATGTCATCACTATCTTAACTTATTCTTGTACTTCATTACATAATCATAACTCAACCTTTCCTCTAGGTGCTTTTGCTACATCTTGTTGATTAAATCCTTCTCATCAATCAACTAAGTCATAGTACTTGAATCTTATAAGCAATTGTCTTACTAGTAAATAGTAGGTTTGACATCAATGACAAAATAATGATTGAAACACATAATCTTCTTCAACAATATCCTTCTTAACAATCTCTTTTTCAATGATCTTTTCAATCAGATTTCAACACAAATCCATGATCTAGATCATATCCAACCATCCTTTAATAGTCTTGAATGCAATGCTTAGGCTGTGAAGCAATCCAGAGTCTGTGTTTGAGCTATAAAGATACATTTCTAAACCCTTATAATGGTTGACTCTTCTCTATTTCTTTAGCATTACTCTAGTATTCTTATTTTAAATTCCCTTTTCCTTTGAACTTAGTGATATTATGTCTGATCCCTTTCAGCCATTGATGTACTATGTAAGACTCATTTGCCTCTCATCAATGTACTATGGATATCTATAATTTGCATGACTGTATCTCCTTTTGACCAATAAATGATATATAGTGACTTCTTCTTCGTGGTGTCATCCATTTGGTTAAAAAAAGTCTAAATCTATATATTTTTTGATGTCATGATAGTTTAACTGTACATGTATGGGTAGAGATTTGTTTGAAAAAACTATTTTGGTGCATCACCTCCTTAGATTATATTAGATAGTTTTTCTTTCATGTATTCTTTTCCCCTTTTCCTCTCAAAAGTGTAGTTTAGGTGCACCCTAATAGCAAAGGAAGCTAGCCTTCTTTAGAGACTCAACCTCTTTGTTTGAGTCCCACAACTTGGAGTTTGTTTCCATGTTTCACAAGGTTTCCTTTAGTTAAAAACTTTAGGCAAGTGTGCAAACTTTTGTGACAACAATCTCCATGACTACAACTATAGGATTGTCAAAGTCTAGTACTTTTGGGAAGCATGGACGGATGAATGACTCATCAATTAGGAGGTAATGACAAAGTTTAGATGAAGTACCTCCATTAGCTGTATTAGGTACTAGTGGTGTGGTGGGGCCAGGAAATAGTCATGACAATGTAGGCTCAGATGATCCCACCCTGGATAACATCTTCAATAGCTCACTTTAAAAGAAACACAGTCAACTTCAACAAAAACGTATATCTTTTTTGTTAAGGAATTTTCCTGCATGTGAAGAAAATAATAAGTGCCTAGGGTTGTAGTATGTTGAATTGTAGATGAAAAATGCTCAATTGGAGATGAAAAGCAAAGAGCTTGATAGGTTGCTTAAAGAAAGGTTAAGGAGAAGAATATGGGGTACCATCTTCAACTGCATGAACAATAGTTGATCAATCATAGCTTTTCTAATTTGATTTTAGTATGTAAAAATAACAAAAAAATTAAAATAATAATAATAATAAATTTTTAAAATGACCATTTAAAACCTTAAGAGTTGTTTATTACAATGATAAAGAAAATAAAATAAAATTACGTTCAAATATCTCCTGTATATACAATTTGATTAGTAGTTATATAAACTAAATTTGGATATAAACTTATAATATTCTTATTTAATAATCATATATAATAAATTTTAATGGAAATATAGTTAATTATATATTGAGAGGATAAGTGATATTGTGTTGTGTATAGATATTAATGTGTTTTCATAAAGATTTAAATGTTGGAGTTATTGCCATCTTTACTTTGTTTTAACAAGACTATAGTAACAACTTAATTTTGCAACATCAAGGTCTTTACTTTTAACTACATTATTCTCAAGTTCTATAGGATAAATTTAATTGAATAAATTTATAGATTAACTAATAAAATGGTTAAGTTAATTTTAGGAGTTATAGCGATTGATTAATTATATTATTTGATCAAAGGCATTCAATTTTTTTTAAAATAATTAAGATTTTAGTCAAACCAATTATGAATTAGTTGTGGAAGATGTCAATTCATGCATTTCCTTATCATAGGAAAATTAGAATTTTTGTTATAAGGGTGCAAACAATAGTAAAGTATTTTTAATTTATTTTATAAAGATAAACTATAAAAGATATTACTAATGTGTTAAATATAATTTATCAAAGTAGACCTCTTAATATTCAGTAAATTTTTAATAAGGAAATTTAATATGTGATAGTTATTAAAATAAGATTAAAACTTTATTCAGATTGATTCCTAAATAGAATCATGGGAATTTTCAAATTATGGTTCACTTGTAATAATATGATGTGAGGTTGGGTAATCAAGATTTAAGTTGAGTTTTGATGATTTACCAAAGCAACCTTAATGTGTTACAATGTATGATAAACTTTGGGATGTAATATTCATATAATATTGTTAAATAGAAAGAAAATCAAAACCCTCTCCTCAACCCTAATGTTCAAAAGGAATAATCCAAATTGATTAAACACAAGAAGGTGTTCCATGTAGAAATGGATCAAGTGATGAAAAACGGGGAGAAAGAGGGGGGTTATGTGTGATCTTTCTATTATGGGAGAGTATGTGCTTAAATCGTGAAATAAATAAAAGTTAAATACTAACCTTGAATCAGGAAAATGTTGGTTTTTGATGTCTGTATGAAGTTTCTAGAAAATATACAACTAATTTCAAATTGGAAATGTCAAGATGGAGAAAACCCATAAATATTTTTTCTCTCCAAAGGGACATTGACCTTGACCATGTTGGTGAGGCACAATCATACCCTAGGGCACAATTGTACGTCGAAAGTTGATCTTGACTTGCACTATGTTGACAAAATTTATGTTCATGGATCTCCCAAGTTTGACAAAATAGGTATCTGAACCTGCTCTCCAATTTACCATTCCACACTAGAGTCTACAAGAAAATGGTTTTGTTTGTTGGATGAGGGGTTTGCCATAGTCAAACCCTAGTTTGGAATCAACTTTAATAAAGGAATTGAAATAGACAATGCTAGCAAGTAGTAGAAGAAAATCTAATAATAAAGTTATGATACTCAATAGATATTCAATTGTATTTGAAATGTAAACAAGTATATTGATATGAAGGCTTAAACATAACATTAACAAATGTAAATCAAAACCTCCATGATTGTATGCTTGGAATCCACCTTGAAAGAAGTATGAATAGACCTTGAAGATAAACAAAGGATCTTGAAGGAACATTAGACCCCCATGATGGATATATCTAGGGTTTTGAATGATGAATCTTAAATGCTTGAATCAAATCCCTTCAAAGATTTGAATGCTTCAATCGTTGATCTTTAATAGAAAACTTGAATGATAGAATGTTTGCTCACTTGAAAAGTAGATAGTTTCTCATAGATAATAGATGCACTCATGAAAAAGGTAGATAATTGCTCCTCCAAAAGTCATTAATTGATAGATAATAAGTAGATTCAAAGCTCCTCAAAAAGTCCTTAATTGATAGATAGTAAGTAGATGCCAAAATGAGGGAAGAAGGCTTCCTTATATAGAGATCTAGGGTACTAACTCCTAAAGAAGGCTAACATAGGATCATTAAATCTAATTTAACCTTAACCACTAGGAATAGACCTAGATTAAATGTAATTTAAGATTTTACCATTCTAAAACCTAAAACAACCAACCTAGAAGTAGAAAAAGAAACTTTATCAAGCCCAAGATCCTGAAACTCCTAGAAATTAAAAATGGGACCTAGGGTTAGGAATGAGGTCGACCCTACCCTAGGTCTAGTTTGAGGTCATCATTGATCTAGGTTAGGTCAAGATTGACCACAACCCAGAAGGTCATCCTTGACCTAGAGGCCAAAGTCCTTAGTTTCATAGAGCAGTTTGTCAGAAATAGGTTGGAAATAAATAGAAACAAAAGTAGAACAAGGGGAAAACTACCAAATCCATGCAAAGACCCATTCAAGGAACTTAACATGACCCCAAACCACTTACTTGGGGGGTTGAATTCTCTTAACATGGAAGTGCTTCCATTTTAAGATGATACATTAAGCCCCCAGTTTAGCAAGAGTATGGACTCGATGAAAACTTTTGGTGAAGGAAGACAAGAAAGAAGAGATCCAAGTGGATTCCTAATGAGATAAAATAAAAGTTAGCTAAGGAAATAAGTCCCCAAGCTACATGCATGAGGGTGCAAAAATAAAATAACATAAAGAAAAGGGGTTAGTTCAAACAAACCCAAATCAACTAGCACAAGAAACCTTGCTAAGAAATATTTCTCACACTAATATCATATTTGGAAAGCTAACATAAGAACATAAGTGATTACATGAGAAAGATAAGAGAAACACTATAAATAACATAGCTTCATGATTCAATCCTACGAGCATGAAAGTGAAAAAGAAAGAAAAAGAAGAAGTTATTAACTCACCCAATAAGATGCCCACCTTACCATGAATCACCAAAAGAGAGGGAAAGCCAAACAGGTAACCAAACCTGATAGTTCATCCATAAATTGTGCTTGCAATTATAAATGCATCTTCTGATGGCTTCTAGAATATTCATTGATCCACCTTCCTATATCACTATGAATATAAAATGTGTATCTTCTCAGGATTTAGTAACTTATGTGTATTACCTTCGAGATATTTAGCATATTAAAGATTTGAAAAGGTGTGTATCTCTTCAAGATTTAGCAACTTATGTGCATTACCCTTAGAGGATTTAGCAATGCATGTCCCTTCAAGATTTACCAACTTATATGTGTTACCTTTAGCGGATTTAGCATATATATGAAATGAAAAATGTGTTTCTCTTCAAGATTTAGCAACTTATGTGTGTTATCCTCCAAGATTTAGCATTTATATAAAATAAAAACTATAGTACAAGGGAGAACCTGTATATGCCCCCTCCTTATCATGACTGTCTACAAGACATAATAAGGAAGAAGAAGAGGATACCTACTTCACAAGGAAAAGAGATATCCTATTAACAACAATGTACACCATATTTTTAACAAGGGATATTGACCCTTACATTCAAGAGTATAGATAATCATGAAAAGGATATGTTACTTATGGAAAAATGATCCTCAAAGAAAGAGATCTTATCAACAAGACCCACACCATAGAAGAGTGCTTTTAGTTAAAATATCATCTTCCAAAGATAAATAGGAACAAAGATTCAATCATCAAGCCCCCTCCAATGAAGAGGGAAATAAATCTTTGGAATGAGGAAAAATAACTCTAACACCAAAGAAATGGTAATAGTTCATAAAGAACATAATTTGTAACATAAAGAAGAGGTGATTTCCTAGGACAAAAACCTCCTATAAAAAGATTATATATAATTAGAACATTAGTCAATATGAAGAAATAATATTGTAATATAATTAACTACCACTAAGCTAAGGAAAATAGTTCCCAAGACAAAGAGAAATAAGGGAGAACCTTGCCCTCCATGGACAAAGACAAGGGATTCTTGTGAAAAATAAATTTCATAAAAAAGATATCTTGAATAGACTCTATGAATGATTATAAACATAATACAAAACCATAATGGGATACAACACAAAGAATATCGATTAAGCGCAGGGCACAAAATATGCTAAAAGCCTAATTGATCCTAAGAGACTAGAAAAAAATACACCTCTTGTCCCCCAGTACAAAGACACAAGGAGGAGAGATCTATATTATATCAATAGGAGGAGAATCCCTTATATCAAAATTACGAAGGAATTGTAAAATGTCTACAATTAGAAAGTAAGTGTGTATTACAATCATGAAAAGGATATTTACACTTAGATAAAGCATCTTTTGGCATAGGTTAAGATATTAATTTTTTAAAATTCATTAATTTGATATACACCTATTTAGCAACCTCTTGATGAATATCAAAGTTATCTAAAGTAGGCATAGGAAGAAGTGTATGCAAAGGAGGAAAATGATTAATATCACCTTCCTTAATTTGAGAATTAGAACATCCAACACCATGAAAATATGGTTTAGAGGGTATATAACCTAGATACTTAATACCATGCTCATTAACTCCAAGCCCTAAAACTTTATACCCTTGTTTAGTGATCACTATATATCCTGTAGTGTACATATCATGGAAATCTTCTAGAGGAGATGATCATTTATCGCACTTATGAGAAAAAGATGTATAAAATAGAATAATAGGTTTTGAAGAAGTGTCTCTACTCTTTCTCTTAATATGATCAATGAATCAAAGGAGAAGATAAATTAAAGAAGTCTTGCACATCTGTATCCTAAACTATGGCTTGAACCTCCTCAAAAATATGAGAACTAGGGACAAGAGATGAAGAATTAGGAATAATTGGATCCAGATTAGGAAGATTAGGAGATCGTGTATCATCTACTAAATCCTTCACATAATAAAAAAGAACAATAAGTCTACCACATGAACATTTAATGAAAGTTTTGAACATAAAAAGACTAGTGTTGGTATTTAAAACTACTAAACAACAAAATGCTCAATACCTAAGTGATAATACTCAAATAACCTAAGTATTAGCTAATTCCTATTAACAATTACATGTGCAAACCACTTGGACCCAACTTCAACAAAACCAAGATTGGTTTTCTACTCTTTAGGCTCTGCAAAACCAAGCTGGGTTTACCTAGGGGATGATTCACAAGGATATTTATGTATGAGAATTAATTTAGTTTCATTCTGATTCTCATATTCTATCCCAAACACATACATAATTTATCCATTTCTTGATATTCTCTAATTCATACGCATCCCTCATATGCAGATTTGGTCACAATTCTCCTTAAGTTTACAAACTTTTCTGGAAATAGCAACTACCTAAGACTCAGAAATAAGGTATAAATGAGTGTTGACCAGCATTACAACCTTGAACAGAATGGAAAGAAAATGATTTTGAATTTAAAATTAATTTAACATGTAGATGTAGAATCTATTCTCAATTATTTCTAATTTGTATGACCAATTCCTTATCCATGGGGGCAAAGACTTAGCTATTGGTAGGAGATCTCACTCAAATAACTTGTAAATGAATTTATCAACTATAATCACCCATTTCCATTCTTATGAAATATCCTTTTCATAAACTCATAAATTTTGCTAATTTACTAAAGCATTTAAATAAACCCTTGAATTAAGAGCAACAATAAACCAATATACAACCCATCCAAACTGCATTTAATCAATTGAACCTTATTCAAATGACCACAATATTAACAAGCTCATGAAAAGGAGATAGAAATTGGTGACACGGATCTAGTGTAAATACCCTTTTGCATTATCCTTTTATATGACTAATACAATAACCAATAGAAACTCATTGAGAAACCTAGAATATCTTGTTGATTCTACCATTTCTTTATATCATCAAAGAGTACAAAAATTGAAAGAAACTCAAAGAAACTATACATGACTGGACCAACTGTACTTTCCTTGAATGTTGAGAAATATACAAGTATTCAGACCCTTTCTTTAGCCTTGGGATCTCACTTATATAGTGTGAGATGCAACAAGCTTCAAGCTTAGAGAAATTGACAAGTGTCCCCTCACAAAGATATTTACATTTTTCTCCTACAAAAGGACAAAATTGTGTGTAACAAAAAAATTTATACATCAAACATTCTTTTGGTAGGGCCCATTTATGTTACATCTCTTAGAATGACAAAAAAACTATGATATGATTATTTTATCATTCTAATTCCTCAAAGTAAGTGGCTATCAAGCTTGAAAGTGATGTGCCATCGTCGGTTACCTACAAACTCACATTAACCTGGGGATTCTCCTTGTCTTCATCATGAACTGTAAAGGTAACATTTACTTCTGCATCATCCTCTACTCCATTGCCTTTTGCCATCTTTTCTAGGGACATGAATTTTTCCTTCCATTCATTGTAGGCAATGTCATCAGGCCAATCAAAATTTAGGACCTCCCTTTGTATAGTTTTCAAAGAATTTCCAATAGCATGTATATCAACAAAGTCTTTTCTGATGGTGCTATAGAATAACTACACTTTAACCAATTCCTCATCAGTCATTGCCTATAAGTGCCGAGTTTCATTTATAACATTATTCATCCTTTGACAAAATATCTCATCGAACTCTTTTTCCCACTCTTCTTTTTCCTTTACTTTATCAATAGTTTTTAGAGCACTAGGAAATAAATCAAAATTTTCAACTATGTACTTGGAAAAATGAATTGTCACTCTTTTTTGAAAAGAGTCTCGTTTATCATTAAAACTCTCCAACTTATTTAACAAATAAAAAATCTTCTCTATTTGATGACAAGGCAATTGGATGATAGATATGCACATAGCAGTGATATCATTATTTCTTTCAGTCCACTTCTATACAAGAGGTTTTAATTTAACTTCATCTCTTTTTAATTCATCTCTGATTTGCACAATCCTTGCCAATTGATCAAAAAATGCTGGCCACTCAATTCTATCTATCAAATACAGTATACCTTGTCTTATATTTTCTTCATACTGATTGTTCAACTCTACGTGCAGTGCATACAATTTATTCTTTTCTTCTTCAAAATCCTTTGCAATGTAGAATTGAGGCCTCTCTAGGGTATCTGATATCTCAATAATGGGAGTTAATTTGAATGGTTCAATAGGTGGTTGGGGGTATACAATTCTAGGCCTACTAGATTCTCCCACCTTCCTTTTCCCAAGTTTCTTTTCCATTTGAGATACTTGGTTTTCCAATGATTGTATATGCTTATCCCTTTCCTCATATGCTTTCAAAACCTCTTCAAATCTAGCATTAAGTTGAAAAAACTTATCCTCTTCCTATCCCGACACCACATTGCAAAATTTCATCATTTCTAATGCCATTCCAAAAAAAAATTTACTACCAACCTCACTAGCTCTAGCTACTGTAAGTGCACCAGTATGCTCTGTAGTAGAGATTTCATACATTCTAGTTTTGTCTCTCTTTTCAATTGACTAGATTACCAGGGCCTGGTGGTCATCACTAAATTTTACTCCCCTGTGGGCTTGTAGTACCTCTTCCTCAATTCTATATTGTACATCTTTTTCTTTTCTTATTGAATCAAAAATCATTGCATTAACTATGTCCCATTCTAGCAAAATTAGGAACCCTAACTGTTTAACTAATTGCCTTCTAGCCTCAGGTGTGAACTAGGAAAAATCAATCAAAAACTTAGATTTTACCTCCTCCTTAATAACAAAGTCTTGTTTTCTAGGTTGCTCTACTTTTATTTTTTCACATGTTTTTTCCAAATTTGCTGTATTTAATCTCCACAAAAATTGTGCAAAAGCTCTAGATTTAACAAAATTTTCATCATTACTAAATTTCTCCAAAGCTTGAGCAACAATTGGGTCTATCTCCCTACCTTGATAGTCAATAATTTTAAGGTCCAAGGAAGGTACAGGAGGCTCTTGAGGTACTCCACTCTCCAAATCTATGGTAGTAACAATAACATCCCCTTCTCTGCCAATCTATCTTAGTTTCTCACTTAAGGATGCTTCATCATCTATTTGGATTGGGGTTTGGCTTGGGGAGTATTGTTCTATAGGAGAAGAAGATCCTTCATCCAACTTTTTCCTCTTTGGGGCACTTGTTGAAATTGGGCTCTATAGCCTTGGTCTTTCATGAGGGGGAGCTTGTTGTACATGCTGCACCATCGCATATCCTGCCCTCTTTTGCAAAGTATATTGACTAGGAGCTACTATGTTTCTACTGTTTATTCTTCTCTATACCTCTGCAGCCCTGTCTAGATAGGTTTTGGCATATGTAACCTTTTTCTAATTCATTGTTTACATGATTATAGAAAAATTGTTCATCAACACTTGCATTTTGGCTCCCCGATATTTTTTATCCTTCAAAGTATCATAGGTAGGGTCAAAACCATTAATGAATTCCAACACTTTGCTATGCACTATCCATTTTTCTTTCCTAACTTCCTGCTCTTGTAAAGAGAATATATTTCTTATAAAATCCTCAGAAAAATACACCTACTATGTCATGTGGGCAGCCTTTGTCCTTTCTCTTAAAAGATCATAAAATCCTTCTGGATCAAGAAATCTTGCAAGGGACTCTACCATGTTGTACCTATCCAAAAATAAATTGAGGAGTTTCCATCCCTTTCTTACAAAAAAAAAATCATGTGCTATAGTAACAACTAGGACAAAAGTACCTTTCTTGGGCAAATCTCTTTCATCAATAGTCTTGATTTGCCATAATAATTCTACTATCCCTATCTTCAAAGACACATGGAAAGGTAGCACATGAGGCTTTCCTAGGAAACCATACACTCTAATCACTGTAGAAACATTGTATGGGATTATATCCCCCTAGTTATGATTAACCAAAAGCCCTTTTGCATGGTCCTTAGGTCTAACCAACTCTAATAATGATTGTGGAATCCTAGAGCTATCTCCTCTTAAAAGCAATCTCAACTTGGATGCAAAACATCTGTCAAATCTCTCAAAATTGGTTTCTCTAGCCTCTAAAGTCATGTCAACACTCCATAACTAGACTTGATTCTTTTCTCCATCTATTGATACTTCCAAATCCATACCCTTAGAGAAGTAGGTGACTCCCTTAAAAAGACATGCATGCATGAGCAATGAGTACCAACAAAAAGGTTTTTTTACTTTTTCTTGTGATATCCCCACCAAACCATTGTGAATTTCTTGTGCAAGGAAAGTGGAAAAATCAAGAATAGTGCTCATCCTAAATTGTAGAGTTTGAGCCATGATAAGAACAATTGAGCTTGGGATTTTCTCTACTTCATCCATCCCAAAAATCTTGTAGAGAGAAAAATATAATTCTTGAGCCCCAAGATTGAAATGTCTCCTCATTAATGGCTCTGGGGTGTTGGCAATAATCAAAGATAATGTACCAACCTTGGTAGAATGCTCTTGCAATGGCCTTATCCTTAAGTATATATTCTGTGCATATTACCTTGCTTGAATGTCATCCATATCAATGATTTCATGCACAACATGGTTAGTTTTGAGGTTAAAAACCTCTCTAATCAGTTTAGGAGAAACTCTAAAATGATTTACTTTGGCATGGTTCTTCACCCACCCAGTAATAGCATCATACTTCTTAGCTAAATCAGTAAGCAGATCACTATTAAAGAAAATTGTAGGGACCATTAATTTCTCAATGTCAAATTCCTAGACATTTCTCATAGGGTTATCTATTTTTCATTCTAAAAACCATTTCTTAAACAAATCTAATCCTCCCATAGAAACCTGGGTGTCTCTTACCCAATTAGCCCTATCATAAAAATCCTCTGCTATAGCTACCCTAGGGTTATTTGGGATGAGCTCTCCCCCCTTAGTTATTTCATTTATAGAAAAAGGGAATTGGTTAAGAACATCATCATGCATAGATCTCTTAAGATAATTAGTCCGTCTCATGAATTCTTTTTGTGGAGGCATCTTTGAGAAACCCTAAGATTTACATAACACCAAATTCTTGATTTTTAGAAGTTATAGATCACTTACCTATGAAATCACGCTTCTTCTCTATAGAATCTTTATTGTAATTGTATTGAACTTTTCTGCAAAATTCTATGCCCTAGCTCTAGAAGTTCTTTGTACTCTGATAACCTTTTGTAACTTTTTGGTTAAATAATGGTGAGATCATGAACTATATATGGGCAATATTGAAATCGGACGAATGAACTTTGAACCATATTAACTTCTAGTAGTTGTTATTTCCAAATTATAATCAGATTTGAATCTTATCCATTTATTTCATCATATCAGATGGCCTTAATTCAAAAAGAAAAAAGCTTTATGACTTTAAAAAAATATGGACACGTTTCGATTAGGCACTTCCTTATATTTCTTAAGTTTCTTGCATTTTGAAAATGCGAGCAAGGGGCAACCATTGATCCTTCTCCAGATCAATGGTCAAGAGAAATAAAACATCTCTACGAGAGCAAGTATAAGGTGTGACATAGATGGCTCAATAAATCTTCCAACCTGGTAGACATTAACTCACTTTGGTAGTAGTTGGGCCCGCTATGTGACATGTCACAATGGCACTTTCCTATATTATTTAACTAGCGATCATTTTCCTTATCCAGGCAAGTACCAGCCATTGACCTTTGTAAGATCAATGCTGGCATAGCTTAAAACCCTTTTACAGTCTAAGATGGAGGTGTTGAAATCACCATGGACATATGTCTACATGGTACTTATCCACTTTTCTGAAACTTCTTGCAGGTTCTTAATGCGAGGATGTGCCATTTGTCGATCTAAACAAGATCAATGGGGAGTCAAATCCTTTGTCTCTTATGGTCCCACTATCTAATTTGACCAATATAATAATACCTTTTAGACATCATTCTCTAAAACGTCTGACTACCATATTAATTTTTAGAGATTTCATGCCCATGACATCATCACTCCCAACTTGGTGTACATGTTATATTCAACCAATGAATGCGCTTGAATCCTTATGGTCTTACAACATGGCATGACTCAAAAATCTCCCAAGAACCTAGCCCCACTTTGCCACACAATGCAAAGGTGTATGCACACATTATTTATCTATCAAGAAACTTCATAAAGTGGGTAAGTATTGACCATGGATCTTACACAAATCAATGATTGTGAAATTGTGCACTTTTTATAACATCAAGTTAGCTGAACTAACTAGTGAGATACTTCCTTTTAGTCCAACTCACCTAAAAACTGCCATGGAAGACACATCATTGTTAGTCTCTAAAAATGTGGGCCCATGGTTCCACATGTAGCACATGTGCATGCCCACATTACTTAAGATTCTTTAATTTTCTTAATGTGGGCAAGTACTATCCATTGATTAAGACAAGATCAATGGTGCATCAAAACTTGTGGAATACTAAAGTTTTAATGTTAGCAAGTGCTACATGTCATCAAGGTGTATGCCCCCACTTTATTTAAAGATATTGCATTTCAACATTGAGGAGATGCACCATTTGTTGATTTGACAAAGATCGATCGCTGAACAAAAGGTGTTGCAATTAACAATTTTCAATAAAATATTTGAGCAAATTGTGAATAAAACAAGTTTTAATATAGGTTTATCAAAATTTAAAATAATTCATCCTTATGTAAACTAGACCTTAGAGTAAATGTTAACTGCTAAAAACAAAATTGAAAACTGACTCTCAAAAATTTTCAAAAACTAGGGTAAAACAAGATAAGGCATTAGAGTTTTTTATGAATTTTACCCAGGGTTTTACCTAATTTCAAAATTTTCAAGGCACATATTTAGGGTTTTTTGCTATTGAATGCACAAAACAAAAATGGTAGAAAACCATGCCAATAGTGGCTCTATTTGGGGATGATAGACTACTTGAGTTTATGCAAGAATTTAGAATTTATGGTAGAGAAGACCACATACATGATACAATCATGATAACTTCTTCAAAGAGCACAACACAAAATAATAGAACTAGGGAACTAGACTGTATAGAGATATTTACAAAGATATACAAAATATATAAAATGTACAAGAACAAAAGGAACCCTAAAACTACTATTCATAGAATATAGATACTTTTAGGAAAAGTACCTCTTCAAGAATTGTCCATGAACTGGCAATTCAAGAATATCTCCAATTAAATCCTTCAAAAAATGAGTCTTCACCATTTATATCACAAATATTTAATGGGCAAAGCCAGATGGGATCAAATTTACCATTCTTTCCTTTATCTTCCATTTTTCGTATTCCACATTAATACCATGTCACCTATTTCAAATTTTCTCTCAATGGCCCTTTTATCATATAAGTGCTTCATCTTTGATTGTAACTTGGCACTCTAAATAGAAGACTCTCTCTCCTTGTTTCTTCTAATTGCAAAATATCATCCATTCTGAGTTGTATCTCATCAATGATATCATCTTCATAGAGTTGAACAAATTTATACATTTCCTTCAGGTTATTCTATGGAAGTCTAGCCTGTATGCCATAAACCAAATCAAATTGGGCACATCAAATGGCCTTTTTCACAGTAACCCTATCAGCCCATAGAGCTAACAGAAATCTTGAATCCCAGGCCTTCTTGTTCTCTCCTAAAATCTTCTTGATGATTTTCAATATACTTTTATCGATTGATTCTGCCTAGCCATTTCCTTAGGGATGATAAGATGATGATGTGTATTCTATAATGCCATACTTCTTGGCAAAATTATTATACTCCTCAGATTTGAAACATGTAGCATTATCAATTACAATATTCTCTAGGCATCCAAACCTGGTCACAATATTATTTAGAATGAAGTTAATCACTACTTTACTTGTTGCATTCTTGGTAGGAATTGGATCAACCCACTTAGTAAAGTAATGAGTAGCCACCAAGATCCAAGAATATCCACCACTGGATTTGTTTGAGATCTCACCTATGAAATCAATTTCCCATTGTTGAAATGGTTCATGTACTTCTACAGGTCTTAATGGTAAATTCCTAGAAAATGTCAACTTTCCACTAAACCTTTGACATGCATCACATACTTTCACAAACTCGTGAGCATCTCTAAAAAGTATTGGCCACCAAAAACCATCCCTCAAAATTTTATAAGCAATAGTTTTGGCCATATAATGACCACCACATACACCTTTATGCATATCTCTCAAGATCCTTTTGGACACAATTTCATCTACACATTTTAAAAGGACCCCTTCCATATTTCTCCACCACAATTGACCTTGCACTATAACATATCTTATAGCCTAAAACTTAAGAGATCTTTTTTGGTTGTTTGTTAACTTTGATGGAGATTTCATGTTTTGCCAATAATAGATCACATCTCTATACCAGTCAGAGGTATCCATATCACAAAGATTTTCCCTACAACTATCATCAAGTTGATTGATTTGGTTTGCTTCTAAATTGGCTTCTATCATCAATTTGACGAAACCTTGACCCCTAACCAATTTAGTGATTTGAATATCAATGTTAAATTCTTGTATTTGGTTGATCCATCTACATCTTCTACCAGATACCTCTTGTTGTGAAAAAATGTCTTTTACAGCAGTAGTAGGAACAAATGCAATGACAGTAGCTCCCATTAAGTAACATATGAAAGCTTTCACCCCTTTCACCAATGCATATGCCTATTTTTCATTAATATCATACTTGTGCTCTGCTGTCTATAATGATTTGCTAAAAAATGCAATTGGTTGCTCTAAAATTTCCTCATTCTTCTATAACAGTACTATAGCAATAGTATGAAATGAAGCAAAGGAAAATATATGCATTGGTTTATCATAATCTAGTGCCCTAAGAATAAGAGCATCCTTAATAGCTTGTTTAATCTTCTTGAATGCAATGCTAGGCTCACCATCCCATCTTATCTCAAATCCTTTCTTCAACATTCTTGATATAGGCCTACTAATTTCTGCAAAATTAGTTACAAATTTTCTGAGAAAGTTGATTTGTCCAAAAAATGACTGAATTCCCTTAACACTCTTGGGTTTTTGGATCTTGTCTCTTGCTTCTGCTCTTTCAGGGTCAATCCTCATTCCATGTTTCCCAACCAGATGCCCTAATAGCTTTCCTTCAGTGACACCAAAATGACACTTTCTGGGGTTTATAGAAATACCATACTTGAGGGCTCTAATAAACACCTTCTCTAGATGCATGCAATGATCATTCTCACCCTTGGAATAAGCAGTTAAATTATCCTAATATACATCCAAAAGCTTATCAATAATATTAGCAAAAGCTACATCCATTACATGTTGAAAAGTAGCCTTAGCATTAGTAAGCCCAAAAGCCATTCTAACATACTCATAAGTACCCCCATGGAGTAGTAAAAGTAGTCTTGAATTGTTCTAATTCTTTCACAACTACTTGATTATAACCTAAAAATCCATCCATCATAGACACGAGTGTAGACACCTAAATTTGATTACACCGCTTTGGTAATCCTATTTAGTTATCTCTAAAGGCATCATTAATTAAATTCTCATTTAATTAATCCTTTGTCATCCCCTAGCTGATTAATTTAATTAATCATCTATAGTCCTAATTGATAAATCAAATAACCTATCATTTATCAATTAAATCCTATTCTTCTATCTAATTCCAAAATCCCCATTTATTAAATAAATCTATTTGATAAATAAAACCCTCAAATCTAATAACCCCTAACATATTCCTAAACCCTTCATTTAGCCTAATCAACCCCATCCACCCATACTAACCAAGCTTAGCCACTAACTCACCCACCCTCATGAATGTCATCCACTTTCAAATCTCTAACATCCCCAATCTAATCCTAAACCCAAGCCTAATCCACCTCCTAAACTTGTCACATTCCCTAAGCAAGCTTAAGACTTTCCTAAGCCAAGCAGAGTCAACAATCTCAACTCCCTCCAAAATATCTCGACCACCCAACAATGAATTCTCTTACAAAGGCAATAAAGACTCTTACAAGCTCTTAAAAGCCATAATGAAGGGTCTTTATGAAGATAGTATCCCTTGAGCCTCCTTTTTTGACTCATCTTTGCCCTTTCCTCCACCCACTCACCCTATGACATGTGTCACTCTCTAATTGGCTGTAAGGAAGCACAATCCATGTGCTCTCCTCTCATGCAATCTCAACCCTCCTTAACCATTTCCCCATCCTTACATCTTAACCCTCCATCTCTCAAGCCCTTAGCCTATAAATTGAATCCCCTCCCAAGCCATTTCATCACAACCTTTAAGCCAAAGTTATAATGCTAGTTTGAGAACCAAAAGCCATCAACCATACCCTTATAATGCCAAATTGAGAGCTCACAAAGCTACCAATTTTCCATTTACTCATCCCCACCATTGATGCATAGTTTCAGCATCTTGAGCATACATCTCAATCGTTAGACTCATCTACCAAGCAAAGAGCTAAATCCCATTGGGAGAGTCCATTCATTTGGCTCATATTTCCAATTGGGGTTTCCTCTTTAGTCTCTCATTTATGTTCTGGTATTTTAGTTTGTAAATGTTTTTGATTTCTTAATTTAGTGTTTATAACATACTAACATAGCATATACATTTTGGCACGCCCGGTGGGACCCCACTATGGGTTATTTAATCATCCATTACCATCTATATGTTGTTTTTTCTAAAAATCTAATATTTTTTGTTTTTTGAGTGAGTTGTAGGGTGTTTCACTTGTTTTTACAGGTTGAAGGGCGCACTTGGGAAGAATACATACCCTCAAAAATCTGAAAATAACAAAAAATATTAAAAATTTTGGAAAAAATCCGCACATTTCAGCTCTTTTCATGTAGTGTCATCTCCACAGATTGGCATCTGTGCCTGCAAATTATTGTCTCCACTTCTTTCTCTGTCATCTCTGCAACCAAACCGAAATCTCCATAGATCAGCGTCTCCACCTGGTCTTTTGCTGTCGGTGCCACCACTAGACTATCATCTTCACATCTTCAACTGTCATCTCTGTAGATCAACGTCTCTACCAGATACTCTATCATCTCCGCCGCCGCCTCTCCTACTCTATTGTCTCTGCTGCCGCCAACCCAAACTGTCATCTTCAAAAATTAGCGTCTTCACTTGTCTCCTATTTTCTGCGCCACCAAATTGACCTGTCGTCTCCGATTCTTTCTCTGTCATCTTCGATTCTTTCTTTGTCATCTTCGTCGATTGGCATCTCTATAGATCAGCATCTCTAAATTTTGGCGTCTCCGCTTGATGAAATGTCATCTCTGCCTATTTATGTTGCATTTCTATTTTAGCATATCAATTCCTGCACTTTTAGTGGTTCTATAGGATTTAGGCCATTCTAAGCATTTTTACGCCTAGGAAAAACAACAAAAAAAATTAAATTTTTTTTCCCATAGTTAAGCTTTCATTTTGGAAGATTTTGGGTGACTAATCAATTTTCTTTTTTTTGTCTTATTGCAGGTTGGAGCAACAAATTTAATCATGTTTTTTAAATTTTTTGTGGAATGAACTTGAATGGTTAAACACATTTTTCTTTGAATGTATGTTGTTCAAAACAGACTCTTGAATGCCATGGATTAAGATCAATTTTCTTTGGAATGCATGCTTAAAACAAACAACTCAATCTTGAATGCAAAAGATCAATTAACCATTTCAATATCTCACACTTCAATTTTTGGTGCATTAAAAAGAACAAACAAATCTATGGTTTGCATGCAACTTAGACAAAGTTAATTTTTGAACACTTAAAAAATTTGTTAAGTTAAAAACAAATCAACAAAAATCAAATTTAGTAGTTTCTTCATTGGACTCACCCTCTTTAATCACCCATCAATTTAACCATAGGTTGCAATCTCAGTTCCATCTATGGGGATGGGTCCACCTAAGAGAGTGTTAAGTGTTCCATAATTAGATTCTACTTAATTCTCTTTTTGAGGTTTTGTCTTAAACTTATAAGATTTCTTCAATGTCCAAAAATCTAGATTAAATCAATCACACTTCAAGTTTGGGAACTAAAATTGAACAACTATTGACGTGGAGGGCCTCCGAGCGCATGCTTGACAATCAAGTTTCACACATCTTTGTTTTGGGTTTAAAATGAACAAACACTCAATCTTGAATTCCTTAAAGAAAATCAATCGATACTTGACGTGGAGGGCCTCCGAGCGTGTGGGTTTGCTTTCTTGTTGACCCTAACTTTTCTTCTTGTTCGCATTCTTCGATCGATTTTTCTTTGTTCGCACATTTCAAAGTTGGAATTGAACATTTGCATCTTAAACATGAGTACTTGCAAAGTCTAGATCAGCACACATAAGAGTCAGTTGGAAAAGGAACAAGCGTGTTTTTTAGCCCAAGGTCATCCAAGTCTTCTCTCCCCTTGTTGTCTTTCGAGGCCATCATGGGTGCATAAGATTAGGATCCAAAACCTTGTTTCTCTTTTTAGGAGGCCTGCTTAGGGATTTCATCACCCCTTGGGATGACCTCAACTCCAGCGTTCTGGCGGAGTATAAAGATTGGGAGGTGAATCCAAAGACACCTCTCTTGGAATTAAGATTTTGTCACTCGAGCTAAGCCTCAAGGAACTTTATACCCTAGAGAAGTGAAAGAGGAAAAGTGGGTTACCACTCCTCTCGGCTGTGTGACATCTTTTTGGTTTCATCTACAGATTTGGGCCTGATGTACCTTGGATATATCAAGGACTCCCTAGCTAAACCAACTGTCAGCCTTGTAGACAACCATCTAGGATGTTAATGTGTTTAAAGTGACTGATCGAAACATTTGTAGAACATACACACTCCTCGGTGCAAGTATCACATTATGAGAATCAAAAACTTCTATCTAGTTGTTTCAATCTATTGCTTGATTTTTTAATTTGTTGAATGAATGTTTGCCAAACTTGGTCAATCCTAGCTTAGGGCATACTTAGCGTAGTCACTGCCTATTCCAAAAGTTGAACAAGTTGAAGAAAAACAACCAAGATCTCTCAAAGCCAAGTAGATTCAAGAATTCATGTTAGAGCAACCCAAACCCAAATAGAAGTTTCACAAAGTCAAAGTCAAACCATCTCAAGCATACCAAGAACTTTCAGCCAAGAGAAAGGAACTAACACCAAGCCATCAAATTGCCAAACTCCACAAAGTAGAGGACAAAGTTGCTGACAAAGCCCTTCAAGATGCCTAGTTAGATCACACCATCCAACTTAACCAACATCTAGGAGTTAAAAATGCTTATGCCTTACCAACTAGGCATGACTTCTATGATTAGACCCCCTTTTTTCTCCACATCTTCTTTCATGAGCTTCACTTTAGAGTCATCTTTGCAAGAAAGCCAGCCATATTTAGTCTTCCCCTTAAGAATTTTAGCTCATCCATCTCATTTAGAACCAAACCATCTAGCCAGCAATCTAGAAGCTTCACATCCAAGCCTTCAAAATTGTTGTCACCTTGCCAAAAGTTTGCCATTCCTAAATCCACCAATCTCACCAAGGTTATCCCTTTGACAGAGCTTTGTCTAGGGTAATCTAGCTTTGTCACTTGTTATCCCTCATCACCTTGAGCTAAAGGTTGGGATCCACAAGTGGTCAATCTCATGTTCTTCCTAAAGGATCATCAATTTATCCTTAAGTTGACACAATCACCACCAAGCTTGCACATAGGAAAGAAGACCTTTCATAATTTGGCAAAATATCTTTGAAGTTAGAATCCTCAACCCAATCCTTAGGTTTTGTCATATGGCTTTGCCTCAACCTAGGAAATCATTTGCATAGAAAAGCCTTCCTCTTTTGCCTCCATCAGCATTGTTGCATCTCATCCCTAGGAAACATTTTGCATTTTCATGCCACGCGACACTTGCTTAGGCAAGAAGAAGAAGAAAACAATGGAGCCCTATCATTTGGATCCAATAGCATCGCTCCCCTTGAGCACTCAACCATCCTTCAGCCTAGAGAATGCTATACCATCACCTACTAACATTGAAGCTTTCATGAACCAACCAGGAAATGCAGTATTGGTAAACACATTATAGACAAAAACAAGGAAACAATCATGGCTAACATTCAAAGAGACAACATTGGAGCCTTTGACTTTGGAAGACCTCCCCCCTTATCAAATCCATCTCACCCCTTGTTTGAGGAACTCCCACCACCCATAGGTTCTTATGATTCGAATTATCCTCAATATGTGCCAAAAGAAGAGCCTCAACCCACCCCATATGATCCAACAGACCCAAACATACCAGCCTCCACTCAAGTTGAAATCTCCCTTCCACAAGCCAATCCAGCCACCACCACTCCACCATTGGTCCATACCACTCCATACCAAACTTCCTTTGCTCACAACACCTCATTATTCACTCCCTTCACTATTGCTGCTGCTACTCTCCAACCCAGCCTTCCAAATCCACCCATCTCCCAAATCAGTGCTAGTATCTTTGGCCAACCTCAACAATACACAACCAAGATGCCACTTATGGGGCCAATTAATCAACCCTTCATCACCCCCAGCTTGTTTACCTTAGCTCATAACACAATTCCATCATTTCCACTAGCTCCTTGGAGCTCAGTGCCATCAGCCACAAATCCACAAGCTACTACCCTCACTCCACAAAGCTATCAAACCCCACAAGCTACTACCAATGTTCTACCCAGCTCTCAAGTGACCCAAGCTCCTGCCACCACTCTACCAAGTTTTCAAATCTAGCCACCAAGCTATCAAACCCCATCAGTTCCATTCCCAAGCTTTCAATTCCCACCATCTCCACCACCAACCAATCCATTACCTCCTATTACCAACTATTTTTCTATGCCACTTCTAGGAGGAAATCCACCACCACCAACCACCAATTATTTGGCCTCTTTTGCCATGCAGATACCTTCCCAAATGGGGGCACAACCCACATATATTGGTCAAACTCCTCAAATCCAAAGTCAAGTTCCACAAGCTCCCCGATCCTTTCCCCAAGCTTCACAACCATCTTACACCTTGCCTCCACAAAGCAATCCATTTATCCCACAGCCAGCCTATATTCCTCAATCCCAACCTCAAATCTAATATCAGTAGAAAGCCTCGTAACACATGCAAAAATATGTGCCACCTCCACCTCAGTAACCCATCATCCACCATTCAGTTGCCCAAGCCATGTACAATCCCTACCAGCCCATACCTCAAAGCCATCCATCTTCCATTGCCCCATCTAGCACATACCTACCTCAGAGCACTCCTACATTGGGGGCACCCCAGCCATCACCCATTAATTCAGAATGGGAAGCCATGAAGACAGCTTTGAAGAACATCCAAGAGGGAAATGATCCAAAAACCTTCAAGTTTGAGAATGTGTGTCCTTACCCATTTGATAGAGCCATTACCGTGACACCATTTCTCAAGCATTTTGAGACACCCAAATTTGAAAAATTTAGAGGAAAAGGAGACCCTATCACACATATCAAAGAATTTTACATGCATTGCCAAGAAGTGGCATATGATGACATCTTCCTCTTGCACCTCTTTCCCAAAAGCTTGGCTGGACCAGCTCTTGAATGGTTTTATAAAATCCCCTATGGCACAATTAAAAATATTGCTAAATTGTCTGAGGCATTTGTAGCCCAATATTCCCATCTTGTTGAAACAGAGCTATCAGTAGTTGATCTTGTCCACACTAAGTAGAAAGGTGGAGAAAGCCTTCTCGAATATCTGCAAAGATGGTAAACCCTTACCACCCGCATATCTTGCACCTTGCCAGAGCACCATTTGGTGAAAATGTTTATTAATAATGCCCATCCTAGCTTGGCTCACCACATGACCATGAATTGTTTGCAGACCTACAAAGATATCAAAGAGAAAGGAATGATCCTTGAGCAAGGACTCATTAAAGATGGTGTGGTCAAGATTTACAAGGAAGCCAACCAAAATCAATCACATTCCAATGACAAGTCTAGGTATTGGAACAAAAACAAGCATGTTGCAACAGATGGTGTCACTGACACCGGACATGTGAATATTGTTGGTCCTTCTCAAAACCAGTCCAACCCACCATATCAACCAAACAATTAGCAAGCTATCAAAAACACAATCCAAGACCCAACTTTCAAGGGTCTATCAATCAAGCTAATGCCATCAATGTAGCTGCAGGACAAAAGCCAAGATTCCAACCTGCACCTAGAAACTATACACCCACTGGTGAACCTTTGGATGTCATTTTTGAGAAATTAGTCAAGGAAAACCTCATCAAATTTCCTCCTACCTAGAAAATCAACCCAAGCCAATCCAAAGTTGCATGGTACAAAGACAATGAGTACTGCAAATTTCATAGGGTAAAAGGTCACACTACCCTCAGATGCATGAAACTGAAAGATTATGTGCAGGACCTCATTGATCAGAAAGAAATCACTATTGGTGCCCAAACCTCTCCTAATGTAGGCCTACAAATCTATCAAAATGCTTTTCCTCCTCACAACAATCAAAATCTTTGAAAAGCACCTATCCAAACCAACAACAACAACACCAATAACTACCAACCAAACCAACAGCATGGGAAGAACAATGACCACACTTCATCCTACATAGACTATGGTAGCCTCATAGGTTGTATATCCAAGAAAGAGGCTTTTGTCAATGTTATCAATATCCAAGGACCAAACAATGAGTGTGCAGCCACCACTCGAAGAGTGCAATTTAACATTGTAGGCCCACCAGTTTCACTAGCACCATCAGCTCCATCAAAAAGCTAGTACAATATCTTGGAACACCTTGGGAACATGCCAACCCAAATCTCCATTTTAGACCTTCTTCGCACTAGTCTTGTGTACAAGAACATCCTTGACAGTGCTCTCATAGAATCTCATGTCCCTTTGGATATCAACACTACTAATTTTTGTAATCTTGTTGGACACCTATCCTCCTCATGTACCCTATCATTTAAACCCATCGACATACCTATGGTCAAGCCAGATCACACCCTTCCACTTCGCATAGCCATCATGGTATCCAATTTTTTTGTGAAAAGAGTAATGATAGATAATGGATCAGCCTTGAATATTTCCACCCTAAAATTCATAAAACAAGCTAGGTATACTGAGGCAGATATCATCAGTGAGGTTATCACCATCAAAGTTTATGACAACTTGGAAAGAACCACAGAAAGAACTATTCTGCTGCCAATCAAGGTTGGGCCAGTCATCCAAGACACACTCTACCATGTTATTGATCTAAACCTACCATTTAACATCCTCCTCGGTCGCCCATGGATTCATGCCATGAAAGCCGTTCCATCCACATACCATCAGTGCATCAAATTTCTGCATCAGGGCACTAAGGTAACCATCCATGTCGATCCAAAACCCTTTGCTTACTGCAATGTGGTTGAAGCCTTATTTACAAACCATTGCCCTAGAATTGATATCGGCACATCCATCACCAGCTCATCCCACACTTGTAATGACCCAGAAACCATCCTTGCCTCCACCCTATCGACCGTGAAGATCAATAACAAAAGTTGTGGAGAGTATAGTCTGTTAGATGCATTTATTGTCAGGGCACTCCCACTTGATCCACATGACCATGGACGACTAACATATCAAAAAGCTAAGGATATTCCACCTCCTTGATACAAATAGTTTGGCCCAACAACCTTTGTATCCTCGAAAATCCCTCTTCATGAGGAGCTCACTCTAGATATCAACAATTGGTTACATAAGGATGCACCTCAAAGAAATCAAGCACGCCTTAATCACTTCAGCCAGAAGTATCCCCAAGAACATAAGCTCATCACTAACAAATGTAACTATCAAGGTGGTGGTCTAGGACTAGAAGAAAGAGGCATGCAGTGCCCCATCAATGCACACAAGTGGGAATCAAAGTCAGGTCTTGGCTTTGGCATGCCCACAACTGGGGGCACCAATACGGATGGTCACACTTTTTCGAACATTCACCATGACCTTGTCAAAATCAAAGACATTCCTAAGGAATTTGAAAAGAGAGCCTACGATGATATACTAGACCAAATCTCTCTCAGAGACTCTGTCCTCCAAGAACTATCCACCCACCTCATTGACCTACCACTCACCCATCCACAACTCATAGATTGGGACCAACCAAGCATCATACAAATTGATGAGTTCACATCAGAGGAAGCACTTTTGAGATTCATGGGAACCGAAACTCCTCATAAGCAAACAAATCTAGATTCTACCTATATCTACAAGCTAGATCCCAAGGGGTATTTTGGAGAAAATCCCCAACCTAGTTCCGATACACCCAAAATTGGAACTAAGGTGAATCCGAGACTAGCTAAGGCAGTGAAGAGAACCCCTCAACAAGAACATCCAGAGCCACAAGTAGAACATGAGGATTTAGCATTGCCTCCTCAAGATAATCGACCAGAGATATCTTCTATTCTAATTGAAGATACTAGAGAAGTCAACATCGGTTCTTCAGAGATCCCTAGACTTGTTCACATTGCTGCATCCCTATCACAAGACCAAGCTGACCTCCTCTTTGAGGTCTTAAGAGAGAACATTGGCCAATTTGCATGGTCATATCAAGAAATTCTAGGACTTGATCCAAAGCTTGTAGTTCATCATCTCTCAGTTGATCCAAAGATCAAGCCTGTCAGACAAAAGCTTAGAAAAATGCACCCCAAGGTGGCATTACTGGTCAAAGTTGAGTTAGAAAGAATGTTAGCTGCTAAGGTTATTCAACCTATCGACTACTCAGAGTGGATCTCCAACATGGTCCCCATCATTAAACCCTCTGGTGACATTAGAATCTACACTAATTTCAGAGATCTTAACAAAGCTTATCCAAAAGTTGATTTTCCCTTGCCCAACATAGATATGATTGTAGATCTTACAGCTGGACATGAAATTTTGTCCCTCATGGATGGATTTTCTGGGTATAATCAAATCAAGATTGTAGAAGAAGATCATCATAAGGCAGCATTCACTACCCCTTAGGGAACCTTTTGTTACAACATGATGCCTTTTGGCCTAAAGAATGTTGGGGCTACCTATCAAAGAGCTATGACAGCCATTTTCCATGATCTTATCCATAGCATTTTGGAGGATTATGTGGATGATATCTTGGTTAAATCTCATACCTTCATGGATCATCTTGCTGACCTAGAGAAAGTCTTTGATAGGTTAGCCAAATATCATCACATGCTGAATCCCAAGAAGTGTGTCTTTGGGGTCACATCTAGCAAGCTTCTAGGCTTTATAGTTTCTAAACAAGGTATAGATATCGACCCCAAGAAGTTCAAGGCTGTCTTAGACATACCTCCTCCCCAGACACTTCGACAGCTTTGCTCTCTTCAGGAAAAGCTTCAATCTATCTGGCGCTTCATCTCCCATCTTGCAGATAAGTGTACACCATTTTTACATTTACTGAAGAGGGATGAGAACTTCAAGTGGGATCCTTTATGTCATTGTAGCTTCAACCATCTCATGCAGTATCTCATCAATCCCCCTATTTTGGTTCCATTAGTTCCTGGTCGTCCCCTCATTTTGTACATATCAGCAACACCTACTGCTCTAGGGGCACTTCTAGCATAGCTTGATGACTACAGTAGAGAAAGAGCCATCTACTACATCAGTAGAACCCTAGTTGGTTATGAACTCAATTACACTCCTATGGAAAAAGCTCGTTTGGAAGTTGTTTTCTAAACTCAAAAGCTTTGCCACTACATGCTAAGTCATACCATCCAACTAGTCTCCAAGATCAACCCTCTCAAGTATATGCTCTCTGGAATAGCACTTAAAGGCCATTTGGCCAAATGGCTTATGCTCCTTAGTGAATTTGATATCCAGTATGTGGATAGAAAGGCAATCAAAGGGCAAGCTATAGCAGATCACCTAGCTAATGCACCTCTAATAGGTGCATATCCTTTGATCACAGAATTTCTAGATGAGCATATCTGTCTAATTGAAGAATAGCCCCCATGGAAACTTTATTTTGATGGCTCATACACATCTCATGGATCAGGGGAAGGAATATTGTTGGTCACACCTCAAGGAGATTATATTCCAAAAGCCTTCAAGCTACAATTCCTTAGCACCAACAATATAGCTAAATATGAGGCCCTCATAGCAAGATTAAAGATAGCTGCAGAATGGAACATCACTGAGTTACAAATCTTTGGCGATTCTCAGCTCATCATCAAGAAAGCCCTAAATGAATATCAAACCAAAGATGGAAAGCTATTACCCTACAAAGAGCTAGTTGATCAGCTAACCCAGCATTTTACAAAGCTTCAATTTACACAAGTGCCTCGAATACAGAACAAAGCAGCAGATGCTATGGCTACTATCAGCTTTCTCTTGGAAATTCCCCAAGAAACTACATAGTATGAGTTTTTAGTTGAGCAGCTCCTCACACCCGCTTATGCGAATGATGACTCAAACCGTGTTTGTATCTTGGTTGGTCCCCAATCCCCTTGTTACCATGAGATTCACGCTTACCTTAATGATGGTATCATATCCCCTCACCTCACACGTACCCAATGCCAGAACCTCATCCAAAAATCATCCCGCTATGTTATCATAGCCAATACCCTATATCATCGAGGTTATCACGATACTCTCTCTCGATGTTTAGACCAAAAAGAGGCTGCAATGGTTTTAAAAGAAGTACACTCTAGACTTTGCGGTGCCCACATGAGTGGTATTTTCCTAGCATGAAAAATCCTTAGAGCAGGCTACTATTGGCCTACCATTAAAGAAGACTCCTATGATTTTATCAAAAAGTGTCTCCCATGTCAGCAACACGCAAATCTTGTGAATGCTCTAGCACAGGATCTACAGCCTATTGCACCACCTTTGGCCTTTCGCTTGTTGGGGCCTTGATATAGTTGGAACTATCACACCCCTCTCATTTGATGGACATAAATGGATAATAATAGCTATAGACTATTTCACAAAGTGGGTGGAAGCAGTCCCCCTAGTCTCAGCTACAGGAGTTCAGGTCTCCAAGTTCATCTTGTACCACATTGTTTGTTGCTTCGACATCCCATCCACCATCTTCACTGACCATGGAGGTAACTTTGAAAATCTTAACATGGAAGAATTATGCACTTCCCTCTACATCCATCACCACTTTTCTAGCCCATATTTCCCACAAGGTAACGGTCAGGAAGAGGCAACTAACAAAACCCTCCTCAAAATCCTAAAGAAAGTTGTCAATGATTGCAGCCGTGATTGGCACCTACAAATAAATCCAGCCCTATGGGCCTATCAAACCTCCTTTCATACATCCATAGGAACAACTCCATACTCCCTAGTCTATGGTGTCAAAGCAATAATACCTATAGAGGTTGAACTTCCCTCCTTGTGCATATCTTTGCAAGGGCAAATATCAGATGAAGAATACAGAGTAGCTCGGCTCACCCAGCTAGATCTCTTGGACGAGAAGTGACAACAAGCCTATGATCATCTCATAGTCTATCAAACTCATCTCAAAAGGAATTTCAACAAGAAGGTGCTCCCATGACTCTTTCAGCTGGGTGACATGGTCCTCAAAGAAAACATGAAAGTCCAAGCAGATCAAGAAAAGAAAGGCAAGTTTGAACCTACCTAGCTTGGTCCTTATGTTGTCACTGCCTCCTTTGGCTCTGGAGCCTATCAGCTATCTACACCAGAAGGAGAACTCTTGAATGATCCTACTAACATCATTCATCTCAAGAAGTTCTATGCTTGAAGATACTTGGTATACCCAGCCTTTGAAAAATACAAAAAAAAAAAGTAAAGAGAAATAAGCGTCCAATGGTGAAAACTTGGAAATTCAAGTGCCTTGGATAGGTACCTTGGTGAAAACTTGGTAATTCAGGCACCTTGTATACTAATACTAATCTATTATCTATCACTATCCTATCCCTCATCCATTCACCCACCATCCCATAAAACACCTGCTTGTTCCCTTGGTGTTCTAACCAAATATCCAAAATCTAATGGAGCTTGTAAATACCTCCTGTACAACTTGTAAATCTTGTACCTTAGCTTGTAAATCTTGTATCAGAGCTTGTATTATACCTTGTAAATCTTGTATCATCTCTTTTATATTCGAATCTTGTTCAAAGATTTACCATATTCTAGCTTGTAAATAATCTTGTATCCTAGCTTGTATCCTATCACATGCACACAAAGAATCCCATTTTCCTTAAGCTTTTCGCAAACCATCTACCTATCCACCTATCAACTATTATAGACATCCCACCCTTCACCAACATTTCCATCTCACAAAACCCAAACATGAACAAAACCTTGTACATTTGTAAGTTATCTTAGTCTGTCAACTTGTACATCCTCTTTAGCTTAGTACCATTGTATCTATCTAGCTTTTGTGTCAGTTCCTCCTTGATCATTATCTTGTACACATCGCACAACCCTTGGTTAGCTATTCCAATGCATCGTTTAGCTAGATCTCCTATCACCAAAGTGTTATCCTTCTTAGTTCAGCTTGCTAGATGCATCACTCATCCAGATCCATCAGCTTAGGTGCTCTCCAATAGATCCTTGCAGGATATAGCTTTTCTCATGTCTGATCTTGGTTCATTCATACCTCATCCTACCCATCTCATTGGTAAATGGTTCTCTTTTGGATTTTCACTTTCTTTTTATTTGGAATCTTCCCTTTTGGGTCTTGAAGTATCTTTTCCAAACAATTTTTTTGTTCCCTCCTCAAATTTGCCACGATCTTCCATATCATGGTATACTGCGAATGGGGCAATCTGGGCATAAGGTCTTGATCAAGTTTTTTGTTTGTTTTTCTTTTCTGCTTGTGGGTTACCCAGTGTCGGTTCCACTCTGATTATTTTGAGATTCATGTGTGATGTTGGGGCAATCCTTGCATGTTTGTTTTGAGTCAGTCTGTCAGTCCTCTGGATAGTTGGTGAAAAGGCTTTGATGTTCTTGGTAACCTTGACAATTAGCCAACAGTCCTATAGAAAATCTAGTGCTCAACTACATGGTGGTACTTCTCTTTGAAGTATCCCCTTGCTCAAAAGGCTTCAATGGATTCCCTTCATATCCATTATCCCCCATCCATATCCAGCATCTGTCTCTCCTACCCTTGCTTGTGAAACTATATCTCTTTGAATCAATCATCAATCCTAGTCTTAGGGATCCACCAATCCAATCAATCCACCAAGCCTCATCTTTTGAGATCCACAATCCTAGTTCTAGGGATCTATTAAACCCATCTTCCGCCAATCTAACTCTTTGAAATCCTATTGGATCAGCTTTATAATCCCCTCATCCATCTCCCTATCCTAGATTCCTTTTTATAGCACTCTGCTCCTTCATCCTCCCTCCAATCCTGAAAGTCTTAAGCTTATTTACTCTGGTGCCTCTGATTTTTCCCTTTATCATTCTCCCTTAGTAAGAGTTTGAGCTAATTTAGCCCCTTCTCTTTGCCACTCTGAGTCTCCTTGCTTATCCTAGATTCTTGTATTTTTCAAGAAGCCGTCAAGCCTCATTTCTCTCTCTGCCGCCTTCTTGAGGGGGCATCATGTAAAGTCTAGTCTCTCCTCTTCTTATCCAAGACTAGGGCAACCTTGTTGCTAAAACATCTCCCTCATGTTGTCTTCATTCGAACTTCTTTGAAAAAGTGTTGTCTCAACACTATGTCAAAGAGGGGCAAAATGTAGACACATAAATTTGATTACACCGCTTTGGTAATCCTATTTAGTTATCTCTAAAGATATCATTAATTAAATTCCTATTTAATTAATCCTTTGTCATCCCCTAGCTGATTAATTTAATTAATCATCTATAGTCCTAATTGATAAATCAAATAACCTATCATTTATCAATTAAATCCTATTCTTCTATCCAATTCCAAAATCCCCATTTATTAAATAAATCTATTTGATAAATAAAACCCTCAAATCTAATAACCTCTAACCTATTCCTAAACCCTTCATTTAGCCTAATCCACCCCATCCACCCATACTAACCAAGCTTAGCCACTAACTCACCCACCCTTATGAATGCCATCCACTTGCAAATCTCTAACATCCCCAATCTAATCCTAAACCAAAGCCTAATCCACCCCCTAAACTCGTCACATTCCCTAAGCAAGCTTAAGACTTTCCTAAGCCAAGCAAAGTCAACAATCTCAACTCCCTCCAAAATATCCCAACCACCCAACAATGAATGCTCTTACAAGCTCTTACAAGCCATAATGAAGGGTCTTTATGAAGATATTATCCCTTGAGCCTCCTTTGTTGAATCATCCTTGCCCTTTCCTCCACCCACTCACCCTGTGACATGTGTCACTCCCTAATTGGATGTAAGGAAGCAAAATCCATGTGCTCTCCTCTTATGCAATCTCAACCCTCCTTAACCATTTCCCCATCCTTACATCTTAACCCTCCATCCCTCAAGCCCTTAGCCTATAAATTGAATCCCCTCCCAAGTCATTTCATCACAACCTTTAAGCCAAAGTTATAATGCTAGTTTGAGAACCAAAAGCCATCAACCATACCCTTATAATGCCAAATTGAGAGCTCACAAAGCTACCAATTTTCCATTTACTCATCCCCACCATTGAAGCATAGTTTTAGCATCTCGAGCATACATCTCAATCCTTAGACTCATCTACCAAGCAAAGAGCTAAATCCCATGAGGAGAGTCCATTCATTTGGCTCATATTTCCAGTTGGGGTTTCCTCTTTAGTCTCTCATTTATGTTATGGTATTTTAGTTTGTAAATGCTTTTGATTTCTTAATTTAGTGTTTCTAACATACTAACATAGCATATACAATGAGTTTTGAGCTAGTGACCTTTTTGCAACATAGCCTCCATGTTTGGTAAACCATAATTATCCTTTAATGAAGATATATTGAGATTCCTAAAATCAACACACAACCTTATATCTCCATTTTTCTTTCTGACATGGACTAAATTGGATACCCTAGAGGAATGTCTAACTGGCTTTATGATCCTAGCATCTCTTAACTTGATCAATTCTTCTTGCATTTTGGGATCCAAGATTAGATTTACTAGCCTCTATTTTTGTCTAAAAGGCTTAGCATCTAGTTTCAAAGGAATTTCATGCTGAAAAAGATATTCTCTATAAGCCTTTAGGTCATCATATGACCATGCAAACACATGCCTATATTTCCTTAGAAAATCTATTAGGTCTTGCCTAATTTTAGGAGACAATTTATTTCCAATATATACCTTCTTAGGTGTTTCCTCAGTTCCTAAACTTACCTCCTCTAGATCTTTAGCATCATATTTACTAGCATCAACTTGTGACCTATCCTGGTTGTCAAAAATAGTTTCTAAAACCACTAAACCTTTTGGGATTTTTTTTGTTTTTAATTGCACAACTTCTTGCCCAAAAATAGTATCTTTTCCATTTATATTTTCCACATAAGCTATACAATCAATTTCTTATCCTGACAACATATTTTCATAGTTTAGAAATCCCAGAATGTCCTTATCATCTTCAAATACTTGCCAATTTTGGACACTATCACGAATAGAGGGCCTAGTTTGAATCTCAATTTTGGATATACCAGCCAATGTAATGTCATTAGGTTTTATTGCTATATTCGCTAGTAAGTCTGCCTCTTATTATTAGTCCTATCTTTCCAAATTATCCCAAATGCATCAAAACATTCAATCATATCCCATACATCATTTTTGTATTGTTTTAATCTTTTGTTCTTTGACACATAAGCATTTCTTACTGGAGATAAAACCAACTTAGAATCTCCTATAACATGTAAATATTTTATCCCATGTTTATGAGCTAATCTAAGGCCTAATAGTAAAGCCTCATATTCTGCTATATTGTTGGTACAAGAGAAACTTAAAGTAAAGGAGAATTTGTATGTTACCCCTGCTAGAGATATCAAAAAAATACCTGTACCAGATCCATCATTGTAGCATACACCATCAAAAAAATAGTTCATAAATCACCTTTGTCCTTCTTTGTGTTAGCTTCTTCTTCCATCTAAGACTTATGCTTGGATTTCTTCAAAGTCAAAACTTCAGCTCTGAATGCATTAACATCTGTATCCACAAAGTTTGTCATACCATCTTCTATTTCTTCTTCTATCATATATTTTCTCTTTGGTTCTTTGTTTATTTTTACCGAGTTCCCATCAATGTTAAAAGTAGCAAATGATAGATCACATTGCATGTTGGCATTATGATACATTTTTGTCATTAGTTACAACACTTATTGGATTCTGAATGCTTACCAAGCTCTCACCGAACATTCCTTTGTAAGCCAAGCTTTACCTAGTTCTCAGTGTTTACCAAGTGATCGAGGTGAACAAAGAAGTCAGTGTTTACCGAGTGATCGAGGTGAACAAAGCAGCCAGTGTTTACCGAGTGATCGAGGTGAACAAAGCAGCCAGTGTTTACCGAGTGTTTGAGGTAAAGAAAGGAATCAGTTTTGACCGAGTGAATATGTACTTAGTATTGATCAAGAACTTCGTGATAACCGAGCTCCTGAGGTTATCAAGGAAATTAATTTTACCGAGCTCAGATGGTTATCAAGGAAACTAACTATCACCGAGTCACAAGGTTCTATCGAGTGTTTCCTTTGATCACCGAGCTACAGTTCAGATAGAAGTGTTCACCGAGTGACATCTCTTCTATTGAGTCTCCAGTGGTTACCGAGTTTAGAACTACTCGAAGTGTCTAGTATGGACCGTGCCTTCACTTCTACCGAGTGCATGATGATGCCGAGTAATGTAGTGGACGCCGAGTATCAGGAAGACACCGAGTCAGTTCAATGAACCCGAGTTTTTACCTTGGGCCGACTTTGTATAGAGATTTGCACTTGTTGTTTTGGATGACCTTGCATGTATTATTTATTTGGATGGTATATATATGCAATGTATTGTATCATTCAAATGTAATGGTAATGAATGAAAATGTGAAAGTGTGAAAGAAATACATGTGTGCGAAAGTATGTGTGCTGAGTTGTGAAGGTATTCAGAAAGGTCAAGTTTTGGAGCAGAAAAGTTTTATCTATCACATCAAGGTGAATCAGAGCATAGCGGATCTTATCAGCAATCAGTTGTAATCAGATCCACTATTTCATTCTAACAAGTGAATCAGTTTTTGTAAATCCTTTAACAAGGTAGACTTAACAGTCTTTTGTAAATCTCCTAACAGAGTGCATACTTTATTGTATGTTTGTAAATCCTCTAACAAGGTGGATCTAGCAATCCTTTGTGCTCCTAACAGGGCAGATCACCAGAAGTGGTCATTGTAAGCCTTAACCGGCCAACTTCATACTGCAGTAACGAAGCTTTGTGGGTTTCATCCCCACCCCAGTTTTACTTTCTATTTGGAAGGTTTCTGGGTCACCAAATCTGTGTGTTCAAGTGTTGCAAATGATTTTTTTTCATGCTTACAGTAGGTTACTTGGATGAATGGTGAATATATCAGTATGCAATTTTATTGTTTGAAATTTTAAAAGTTACTGATTCACCCCTCCCCTCTCAGTAACTTGTCATATCTTGAATATTTCCAACATTGCAAACTCCCTCCCATGGCAGCACTTCACTTTCTAGATATTAACATACCATACTAAGGTGGAATATCAACAACCAATACACTCATAGTAAGTTCTTTGTCTGGACAGGCTATCAGTCTATAGGGTAAGGCATTAATAGTACCTATGACTCTCACTTCTCTTTTATCCATGACACAACATCTTCCTTGAGTAGTATCAACTTTCAAGCCTAATTCTTTCATTATTTCAAAAGGCATAACAGTGTTGGAAGCACCAGAATCCATCATGCAGTATTTTAATGTTTTACCATTCACTAGGATACTCAAGAAAAATGGCTCAACATTTCCGAAACATTGATTTACAGAATTATCCAAAAAATTCTAAGGAATTTGTGACACAATTATTTCAGCTTTTTTGGCTTTCACCTTTTCTTTACTACTTTCCTTGGGACTATGACTTTCATTACACTCATGTCTCACCTTTATATTAGTACCTCCCAACCATGCTAAAGCTTTATTTCTATGTTCAGGGATCCTTAACAATTTAGACAAAGGGACTTCGATAGTGATTTGTGATAACACTATAGTCATATTGATAGAAGAATCAGATGGGTTATCAATAACAATGCTCCTTGTGTCATGATGTTTATCGAAAATGTTTACAACACCTTGGTGATTCATGTCACTTGTAGTGATTTCTTTTGGTATCTTCTCATCTAACTTCTTTGGAGAATTATTTGGGGACTCGCAAACCTTGGGATTATCCACCTTCTTTGGTTCCCACTTTTTATTGGTAATTTTAACCTTCTAAGTAGGGATTTCTTTAGGCTTCATAGCTTCCCTTTTTTTAGGATTAACTCACTTTATAAACATACTAGCCACCTTGTCATTACCCTCTTTTTGAGCCATGTTTCTAGAATGTACTTGGGCTATCATGTTTGTAGTAATTCAATCAATCTCTTCCCTAGAGGGCCTCCTTAATGTGACCTCTTCTTTGAAACTTACAATGTTACACACATTGTTTTCAAAATTACTCTCGTCAAAGATTACTTGCTGTTACACTTTATTCTAAAACTGCCTTTTCTCATTTACATCTCTATAATAATCCTCACAATCAAAATAATCATAGTGTGACTCAAACATGTTACATCCTACATCATCATTATTTTCTTCATGTTCTTGAATTTTTTCTACTATAGTTTGATTTCCTGGGAAGCACAAGGCTACTACACAAGATTCAAGAGAATGGGGTAATTGACATGCAAAGCACAATGTAGGCTCAGCAATAAACTCAGGACCATCTACCAAATTTATAGAATTCTTTGATAGAGGATCAAGGGTCACATTGTTGTTATTGTTCTTAGGGGAAGGGACATTAGGCTGACCATCTTTCCAAGTACTGTTATAAGGGAAATTTTGCAACCTATTCTGTCTATTGAAATTTGATTGAAAAGGGATCCTATTGTTTGTGGGATTCCTATCATTCTTTATCTAAGGCAGATTTAGGCTCTTTATAACATTTAGGACTTGGCTTATCTCAGTATGCTCTTGCTTTTTTCCACCTATAATTTTGTTTTCTTCCTTCCTATTGCCCTTATTACCAAACAACTTGGGGTCATCTCTTTTACTTTCTAATTTACCTAAGATCCTCAAGTTATTTTCTACATTTATAGCAATTCTGAAAGCATCTCTTAAAGTCCTAGGGTCCTTATCCCTAAGCTAGTATGTCATTTTACCATCAAATGCATTTAGATAAGTTATTAAACATACCTTGTCATCAATTCACATAGTCTACATTAGCTTTTACATCCTCTTCTAAAATCTAGTATTGAATTCAGTGACAAACTCATTAGGCAACCTCTTGATGTTATTGAATTCACTCAAAATGTAGCTCTAATTTTTCTTATCACCATATTGCTCTTTGAAAAATTATTCAATTTCTATCCAATCCATAATGGATAATTTAGGAAGTCTCTTGAACCACTTGCTAGCATCTTTAATTAATGACTGAACAAACAAATTCATAATAACATCTTCAACCTCAACCTCATAATCACTCATCATATCAAGGAAACTCCTCAAATGGTCTTCACAAGTGATAGCATTATTCATAGAAAATTTAGGCAACCTTTCCCTTATCTCTTGTGAGATGGGGTTAGGGTAACTAGGGATTCCATCAAAACATATTTTCCTATAACCCTCTAACGGGATAGGTCTCCTATGTAAATAAATCTTAGGATGATGGTCAATATCTTTCCTAGTGTTATCCACAATATTACTAGTGCTAGCATCACCAAAAAATTTATTAAGATCTACTTTATGTGAAAATGAGGATAAGAAAGAAATAGGTACCTTAGTAGCATTTTAATTTGCATCATTAGATCCACCATCATCTTTAGGCATAACTACAGAATGCCTCCTAACATTTTTCAAGAATTTAATCTTGTTTTTTATCTCAGCTATGACTGCTTCATTTTCTTCAATTTCCAACCTCTTAACCAATGCATCTTTTTCTTTCCTTTTCTTCTCCAGCTCAATATCAGAAAGTGACATGGAATCATGGATCTAAACAATCTTTGCAGGTTCCTTAATCTTAACACCAATCTCCTTTTGTTTCCCTTTATCTTTAGCCTCAACAACATGCCCTACATCTTTTGCTTTGTTGTTGTTATCTTCTAGAGCATTATAGTTCTTAATCTACCATATTATAGGTCCTTCTAGGTTCATATCCTGATTTTCCAACAACTTTTGTTGTTGTATCTTAAGTTGTTCAACTTGACCTATAATCTCTGGTTGCCATGCATTGGTTGCTATTTCATTTTTCTTCTTTAAGGTAGCAATTCTCCTAAGTAATGTCTACTTTTCTTCAAAATATTTTGTAATTTCTCTTCCCTCTTCTTTTGCAATTTCTTATTTATGGATTCTTGCTTAGCAAGTTGCATTCTTAGGACCTCAATCTCATCAGGATTAGGGATAGTTAATTCAGAACTAGCAATTTTTTCATCATTGAAACTCTCAGGATCTAAATGTTTTGGTTCCACTTCCCCTTGAGAATAGTCAAATAGAAAAGGGTTTTTAATTCTTTGAAAAAGATTGTTTCTATTTCTTTTATCTAGACTGGGTGTATTGTGCAACCCTATAGTTTCTTGGTATTTCACTTTGGGTGTGCTATAGAAGTCATCACTAGATAGTCCAAGATGAGATCTAGAACTTTGGCAAGATGATTCCCTTTCCACAGTAGAAAAATGAACATTCTCTCCCCTTATTAGTTGCTCTTGGGGATGGTCTTCACTATGCATCTGAGATCTTTTCATGGCCCAATTTTGTCTTCCCTTAGGAGGGAGATCAGTTTATAATTTGATTCCCAAGTTTTTTTTCATATTTGCCTGTGTGTTCCTTTTATTTTCCTTGATTTTGAGACAACAGACTTCTAAAATTGACACTAGTTAAAACTGAGTTGCCACCAACCCTATCAAAATGGGAAAATTTTTGAATAGATCACAATTAATTCACTAATAATCATAGACAAAATAAAATAACCCTAAAAACTACAGAAAAGTTCATATGAAAATGCCTACCTCAGACTCTACCTAAACGAAACACAAATTTTAAATTTTACACTGGTTTATGACACATAAAGTGTTATGTCCCTAGTAGAGTCACCATTTTGTTAATGTTTGAAACTATTGAACAACAAAATGCTCAATACCTAAGTAATAATACTCACATAACCTAAGGATTAGCCAATTCCTATTAACAATCACATGTGCAAACCACTTGGACCCAACTTCAACAAAGCCAAGATTGGTTTTCTATTCTTTAGGCTCTGCAAAACCAAGGTGGGTATACCTAGGGCATGATTCACAAGGATATTTCTGTATGAGAATTAATTTAGTTTCATTCTAATTCTCATCTTCTATCCAAGACATATCCACAATTTATTCATTTGTTGATATTCTCTAATTCATACACATTCCTCATAAGTAGATTTGGTCACAATTCTCCTTAAGTTTACAAATATTTCTGGAAATAGAACCTATCTAAGACTTAGAAATAAGGTATAAATGAGTACTGACCAAAATTACAACCTTGAACAGAATGGAAAGAAATTGATTTTGAATTTAAATTGATTTAACATGTAGAATTAGAATCTATTCTAAATTATTTTTTATTTGTATGACTAGTGCCTTATCCATGGGGGCAAAGAGTCGGCTATTGGTAGGAGATATGGTTCAAATAACTTCTAAATGAATCCATCAACTATAATCACCCATTTCCATTCTTATTAAATATCCTTTTCATAAACTCATAAATTCTACTGATTTACTTAAGCATTTACATAATCCCTAGAATTTAGAGCAACAATAAACCAATATACAACCCATCCAAACTACATTTAATCAATTTAACCTTATTCAAATGACCTCAAAATTAACAAGCTCGTGGAAAGGGGATAGAAATTGGTGACACAGATCTAGTTTAAATACCCTTTTGCATTATCCTTTTATATGACTAATACAATAACCAATAGAAACTCATTGATAAAACCAAAATATCTTGTTGATTCTATCATTTCTTTATATCATTAGAGAGGACAACAATTGAAAGAAACTCAAAACAACTATACATGACTGGACCAACTATACTTTCCTTGAATATTGAGAAATATACAAGTATTCAGACCCTTTCTCTAGCCTTGGGATCTCACTTATATAGTTTGAGAAGGAACAAGCTTTAGGCTTAGAGAAATTGACAAGTGTCCTCTCACAAAGATGTTTACAGTTTGCTCCTACAAAAGGACCAAATTGTGTGTAACAGAAAAATTTATACATCAAACATTCTTTTGGTAGGCCCCTTTTCTGTTATATCTCTTAGAATGACAAAAACACTATGATTTGATTCTTTTATCATTTAAATTCCTCAGAGTGAGTGGCTATCAAGCTTGAAATTGATGTGTCATCTTCAGTTACCTATAAACTCACTTTAACCTGGGGATTCTCCTTGTTTTCATCATGAACTATAAAGGTAATAGTTACTTCTGCATCATCCTCTACCCCATTACCTTCTACTATCTATTCTATGGACATGAATCTTTCCTTCCATTCATTGTAGGTAATGTCATCAGGCCAATCAAAATTGAGGATCTACCTTTGTACAATTATCAAAGAATTTCCAATAGCCTCTATATCAACAAAGTCTTTTCTAATGGCACTATAGAATAACTACACTTTAACCAACTCCTCATTGGTCATGGCCCATAAAAAGTGTCCAATTTCATTTATGACATTATTCAGCCTTTGACAAAATATCACATCCAACTCTTTTTTCTACTCTTCTTTTTCCTTTACTTTATCAATAGTTTTTAGAGCACTAGGAAATAAATCAAACTTTTCAACTATGTACTTGGAAAAATAAATTGTCACTCTTTTCTAAAAAGAGTCTTTTTTGTCATCAAAACCCTCCAACTTATTTAACAAATCAAAAAATTTCTCTATTTGATGATAAGGCAATTGGATGACAGATATGCACATAGCAATGATATCATTATTTCTTTTATTCCGCTTCTATACAAGATGTTTTAATTTAACTTCATCTTTGATTTGTGCAATCCTTTCCAACTGATCAAAAAATGCTAGCCACTCAATTCTATCTATCAAATAGAGTATACCTTGCCTTATCTTTTCTTCATACTGATTGTTCAACTTTACATGCAGTGCATACAATTTATTCTTTTCTTCTTCAAAATCCTCTACAGTGTAGAATTGAGGCCTCTCTAGGGTGTCTAGTATCTCAATAATGGGAGATAATTTGAATGGTTCAATAGGTGGTCGAGGGTATACAATTCTAGGCCTACTAGATTCTCCCACCTTCCTTTACCCAAAGTTGCTTTTCCATTTGAGATACTTGGTTTTCCAATGATTGTATCTGCTTACCCCTTTCCTCATATGCTTTCAAAACCTCTTCAAATCTAGCATTAAGTTGCAAAAACTTATCCTCTTCCTATCTAGACACCACATTGCCAATTTTATCATTTCTAATGCCATTCCCAAAAAAAAAAATTATCAACCTCACCACCCCTAAATACTGTAAGTGCACTAGTATGCTCTGCAGTAGAGATTTCTTACATTCTAGTTTTGTCTCTCTTTATAATTGACTAGATTACTAGGGCCTTATGGTCATCACTAAATTTGACTCCTTTGTGTGCCTGCACTACTTCTACCTCATTTTTATATTGTACATCTTTTTCTTTTCTTAGTTAATAAACAATCATTACATCAACTATGCCCCATTCTGGAAAAATTATGACCCCTAACTATTTAACTAATTTCCTTCTAGCCTTAGATGTGAACTAGGCAAAATCACTCAAAAACTTAGATTTTACCTCCTCCTTGATAACAAAGTCTGGTTTTCCAAGTTGCTCTTCTTTTATTTTCTCACATGTTTTTTCAAAATTTCTTATATTCAATCTCCACAAAAATTGTGCAAAATCTCTAGATTTAACAAAATTTTCATCATTACTAAATTTCTCAGAAGCTTGAGCAACAATTGGGTCTATCTCCCTACCTTGATAGCCAATAATTGTAAGATCCAAGGAGGGTACATGAGGCTCTTGAGGTACTACACTCTCAAAACCTATGGTAGTAACAATAACATCCCCTTCTCCACAATCTATCTTAGCTGCTCCCTTAAGGATGCTTCATCATATATTGGATTGGGGTTTGGCTTTGGGAGTATTGTTCTATATGAGAAGAAGTTCCTTGCTCCAAATTCTACCTCTTTGGGGTACTTGCTGCATTTGGGCTCTCTAGCCTTGGTCTTTCATGAGGGGGAGCTTGTTGTACATGCTACACCATCACATATCTCGCCCTCTTTTGCAAAGTATATTGACCAGGAGCTACTATGTCTCTACTTTTAATTCTTTTCTATACCTTGCAACTCTGTCTAGATAGGTTTTGGCATATGTAACCTTTTTCTAATTCATTGTTTACATGATTACAAAAAAAATGTTCATCAAAACTTGCACTTTGGCTCCCTATTATTTTTTATCCTTCAGAGGATCATAGGCAGGGTCAAAAGCATTAATGAATTCCAACACTTTGCTAAACACTATCCATTTTTCTTTCCTAACTTCTTGCTCTTGTAAAGAGAATATATTTCTTATAACATCCTTAGCAAAATACACATGTTTTGTCATGTGGGCAGCCTTTTTCCTTTTTCTTAAAAGATCTTTAAATCCTTCTAGATCAATAAATCTTGCACGGGACTCTGCCATGTTGTACCTATCCAAAAATAAATTGAGGTGTTTCGATCCCTTTCTTACAAAAACAAAATCATGTGCTACAGTAACAACTGAGAAAAAAGTATCTTTCTTGGGAAAATCTCTTTCATCAATAGTCCCAATTTGCCATAATAATTATGCTATCCCTAACTTCAAAGGCACATGGGAAGGTAGCACATGGGGCTTTTGCAGGAAACCATACATTTTGATCACTATAGAAACATTGTATGGGATTATATCCCCCTAGTTATGACTAACCAAAATCCCTTTTGCATGGTCCTTATGTCTAACCAACTCTAATAGTGATTGTGGAATTCTAGAGCTATCTCCTCTTAAAATAAATCACAACTTGGATGCAAAATAGCTATCAAATCTCACAAAATTGGCATCTCTAGCCTCTGAAGTCATGTCAACACTCGATAACTAGTCTGGATTCTTTTCTCCATATTTTGTTACTTCCAAATCCATACCCTTAGAGAAGTAGGTGACTCCCTTAAAAAGACATACATGCATGAGCAATGAGTACCAAAAAAATGGTTTGTTTACTTTTCCTTGTGATATCCCCACCAAACCATTATGAATTTCTTGTGCAAGGAAAGTGGAAAAATCAAGAATAGTGCTCATCTTGAATTGTAGAGTCTAAGCCATGATAAGAACAATTAAGCCTGGGATTTGTTTTGCATCATCCATCCTAGAAATCTTACAGAGAGAAAAATATAATGCTTGAGCCCTAAGATTGAAATGTCTCCTCATTAATGGCTCTTGGGTGTTGGCAGTAATCAAAGATAATGTACCAACCTTAGCAGAATGCTCTTGTAATGGCCATGTCTTTAAGTATATCCTATGTGCATTACACCTTTCTTGAAGGTCATCCATATCAATGATTTTGTGCATAACATGGTTAGGGTTGAGGTTAAAAACCTCTCTAATCAATTTAGGAGAAACCCTAAAAAGGTTTACTCTAGCATGGTTCTTCACCCACCCAGTAATAGGATCATACTTCTTAGCTAAATCAGTCAGTAGATCACTATCAAAGAAAACTATAGCGACTATTAATTTTCCAATGTCAAATTGCCAGACATTGCTAATAGGGGTATCTAATTTTCATTCTAAAAACCATTTCTTAAATAACACTAATCCTCCCATAGAAACCTAGGTGTCTCTTATCCAATTAGCCCTATCATAAAAATCCTCTGCTACAACTACCCTAGGGTTCTTTGGGATGAGCTCTCTCTCCTTAGTTATTTCATTTATAGACAAAGAGAATTGTTCAAGAAAATCATCATGCATAGATCTCTTAAGATAATCAATCTATCTCATGAATTCTTTTCATGGAGGCATCTTTGAAAAACCCTTAGATTTACATAATACTAGATTCTTGAGTTTCAGAAGTTACAGAGCCCTTACCTGTGAAATCACGCTTCTTCTCTATAGAATCTCTACTATAATTTGACTAAATTTCTCTACAAAATTCTATGCCCTAACTCTAGAAGTTCTTCATACTCTGATAACCTTTTGCAATTTTGTGGTTTAATAATGGTTAGATCATGAATTATATCTGGGCATTGAAATCACACAAATGAACTCTGAGCCGTATTAACTTCCAATAGCCATTATTTCCAAATTGTAATCAGATTTGAATCTTATCGATCAATTTCATCATATTAGATAGCCTTAATTTAAAAAGAAAAAAGCTTTATGACTTTAAAAAAATATGGCCATGTGTCAATCAAGTGCTTCCCCACATTGCTTAAGTTTCTTGCATTTTGAAAATGTGGGCATCCACCGACCGTTGATCCTTCTTGAGATGAACAGTCAAGAGGAATAAAAAAACATCTCTGCGGTAGGAAGTACAGGGTGTGACATAGCGAGCAAAATAAATCTTCCAACCTAGTAGACATTAACCCACTTTGGTAGTAGCTAGCTCTACTATGCCACATGTCACAATGGAACTTTCCTGCATTATTTAACCAGTGAGCATTTTCCTTATGCAAGCAAGCACCAACCATCGATCTTTGTAAGATCAATGGTGGAATAGCTTAAAACCCTTTTACACTCTGAGATGGAGGTGCTGACATTACCATAGACATGTGTCTACATGGCACTTACTCGCTTTGCTTAAAATTCTTGCAAGTTCTTAATGCGGGGATGCACCATTCATCGATCTGACCAAGATCAATGAGGGGTCACAATCTTTGTCTCTTATGGTCCCACTATCCAATTTGACCAATATAATAATACCTTTTAGACATCATGCTCTAACAAGTCTGACTGCCATATTAATTGTTAGAGTTTTCGTGCCCATGACATCATCACTCCCAACTTGGCATACATGTCATATTCAACCAATGAATGCACTTGAATCCTTACGATCTTACAACGTGGAATGACTTAGCAATCTCCCTAGAGCTTGGCCCCACTATGCCACATAGTGCAAAGGTGCATGCCTACATTATTTATCTATCAACCAACTTCATAAAGTGGGTAAGCGCTGACTATGGATCTCACATAGATCAATGATTGTGAAATCATGCACTTTTTAGAACATCGAGTCAGCTAAACTAACCAATGAGATACTTCATTTTAGTCCAACTCACCTAAAAAATACCACAAAAGACACATCATTGTTACCGTTTGAAAAGGTGGGCCCATGATGCCATGCATAGAAAAGGCACATGCCAGCATTGCTTAAGATTCTTTCATTTTCTTAATGCAAGCAAGTGATATCCATTGATTAATACAAGATCAACAGTGCATCAAAACTTGTGGCACACTGAAGTTTTAATGATATCAAGGGCTATGTTTCATCGAGGTGCATGCCTACTTTATTTAAAGACCTTGCATTTCAACATTGTGGGGATGCGCCATCCGTTGATCTAACAAAGATCGACGATTGAACAAAAGGTGTCGCAATTAACAATTTTCAATAAAATATTCGATTAAACTGCAAACAAAACAAGGTTTAATAAAGGTTTATCAAAATTTAAAAGAAGTCATCCTTACATAAACCAAACCTTAGGTTAAATGTTAACTACCTAAAAAAAAATTGAAAAAGGACTCAAATTTTTTTCAAAAGCTAGGGTAAAACAAGATAAAGCATTAGGTTTTTTAATGAATTTTACCTAGGGTTTTACCTAATTTCAAAATTATCAAGGCACGTATTTAGGGTTTTTCACTACTGAATGCACAAGATAGAAATGGTGGAAAACCAGGCCAACAACTAGTATCAATTAACTTCACAAAGGCACAAGCAAGAATACAATGAAAGATCATGAACATAATAAAATGAATGGTACTCTCATAAACATGATAATTATGGTAATGATATGCTAAAAGAAGGGTAATAAGGAACATAACCACACACCAAAGCATCTTCATCATATTTATAGTAAATAAAATGCAAGAAATGCTTTTGTATTTTATGGAATATATATATTTTTGTTTGTATTTTTGAATTTTAAAATACAAGATCATAAACTAAATCTAATCCTAATGCAAGAAAACACCTAATGAATGAAAGGAAATATAACACCACAATGCACAATAGGGCATCTAATTCCACAAAAAAAAGAGGGTAAGCGTGTTAGGATCACAAAAATGAATAGAAAGGTGAACACACAAGATAATAAAGGGAGATTGAAAACACAATAGGGCATGTAATTCCACAAAAGAGAGGGGTAAGCATTTAGGGTTCACCAAAACAAATTAAAAGAAAATGGATCAAGTGATGAAAAATAGGGAGAAAGATGTGGGTTATGTGTGATCTTTCTATTATGGGAGAGCATGCTTAAATTGTGAAATAGATAAAAGACAAATACTAACCTTGAATCTAGAAAATGTTGATTTCTAATGTCTGTATGAAGTTTCTAGAAAATCTTCGATCGATTCCAGCCTAAAAATGATGAGATGGAGAAAAGACATAAATATTTTGTATTTTTGAATTTTAAAAGACAAGATCATAAACTAAATCTAATCCTAATGCAAGAAAAGACCTAATGAATGAAAGGAAATATAACACCACAATGCACAATAGGGCATCTAATTCCATAAAAGAAAAGAGGGTAAGCATGTTAGGATCACAAAAATGAATAGAAAGGTGAACATACAATATAATATAAAGGGAGATTGAAAACACAATAGGGCATGTAATTCCACAAAAGAGAGGGGGTAAGCATTTTGGGATCACCAAAACAAATTAAAAGAAAATGGATCAAGTGATGAAAAATAGGGAGAAAGAGGTGGGTTATGTGTGATCTTTCTATTATGGGAGAGCATGCTTAAATTGTGAAATAGATAAAAGACAAATACTAACCTTGAATCTAGAAAATGTTGATTTCTGATGTTTGTATGAAGTTTTTGGAAAATCTACGACCAATTCGAGCCTAAAAATGATGAGATGGAGAAAAGAAATAAATATTTTGTATTTCTAAAGGGAGGTCAATCTTGACCCTGTTGGTGGGGTACAATCTTACCAAAGGGCAAAATTGTACCCTAAAAATTCAACCTTGACCTACACTACTCTGACAAAAATTTTGTTTATGGATATCACAAGTTTGACAAGAGGGGTATTTGAATCTACTCTCCAATTCATTGTTCCAAACTTGTATTTGCAAGAAAAATGGTTTTTCTTGTTGGATTCATGGTTTGCGTTAGTCAAACCCTAGTTTGGAACCAACCTTACTAATGGAATTGAAATAGAGAATGCTAGCAAGTAGTAGAAGTAAATCAAACAATGAAGCTATGATACTCAATAGATATGCAATTGTATTCAAAATGTAAACAAGTATATTGATATGAAAGCTTAAACATAACATTGACAAATATAAATCAAAACCTCCATAATTGTATGCTTGGAATCTACCTTGAAAGAAGTATGAATAGATCTTGACGATGAACAAAGGATCTTGAAGGAAAATCACACCACCATGATGGCTAGTTCTGGGGTTTTAAATGATGAATCTTGAATGCTTAAACTAAATCCCTTCAGAGGATTGAATGCTTCAATCCTTGATCTTCATCAAAAAACTTGAATGATAGAATGCTCACTCACTTGAAAAGTAGGTAGTTGCTCATAGATAGTAGATGAACTCATGGAAAAAGTAGATAATCACTTCTCAAAAAGTCCTTAGTTGATAGATAGTAAGTAGATGTGCTCATGAAAAAGGTAGATAATCACTCCTTTAAAAGCCCTTATTTGATAGATAGTAAGTAGATGTTGAAGTGAGGGAAGAAGGCTTCCTTATATAAAGATCTAGGGCACTTACTCCTAGAAAAGGCCAACATAGGAGAATTAAATCTTGTTTAACCTTAACTTCTAGGAATAGACCTAGATTAAACGTATTTTAAGAGTCTACCATTCTAAAACCCAAAATAGCTAACCCAAAAGTAGGAAAATAAACTTTTTGAAGCCTAAGATCTTGAAACTCCTAGAAATTGAAAATGGGACCTAGGCTCAGGTATGAGGTTGACCCCACCCTAGGTTAGGTTCTTGGACATCCTTGACCCAGAGGCCAAAGTCCTTAGTTTCGTAGAGTAGTTTGTCAAAAATAGGCTAGAAATAGAGAGAGAGAATTAGAATAGATGGAAAACTACCAAATCCATGCAAAGACCCATTCAAGATGCTTGACATGACCCCAGACCACTTAATTGGAGGGTTAAATGATCTCAACATGGAATTTCCTCCATTTTATGATGATACAATTGCATTCCATTTTGTGAGATGAAAATATCATGTTAACTACATAGTAATTGTTGACTAATTTTACCCCTATTCAATCCATCAGAGATAATTTCTCTAAGATATTTTCAATGGGCTAAAATCACTATGTGTTAATGCATCATGTTTGTTATAGATAACTATCATTTTAACCAAGTTTCATTATTTTAAACATTATTTGTTTACCCTATCTGTTAACCCCATTTCATTATTTTGTTATAAAAGAAGGCTTGGGGCTTTATTTTCATGTCATGTATTCTCATGACATCCACAAGAAAGAAAGAAATCAAGGTGTTCTTCAACCAAGAATCATCAAGCCTTCAAGTCTAAGAATGACCTTTTTGTATCAAGCTTCTTCCCTCAAGTTATTATAGACCCCTAGATATTGAAGGGATTAGGAATGGTAAAATTATTAGGAGAGGAGTCAAGATTAAACCTTAAGAGGTAATTACATATATGTGTTTACTCCAAGAATAAGATAGATGTAGAAGTCAATATAATACATCACTATAGAACTCAATTTGTGTATCTTGAAACACATGAGATGTAATTTACTACTACTTCATAATTATAAAAAAACCATGTGGTTTTTATGATTTCACTAAGATTAGGGTATTTTAGAGTTAAGATTTAGAAAAGGAGAAAGGATTTAAAGTTTAGAGATTATGGCTATAGGGTTTAAGGTTATCTACTAATATATACTTTAGAACTTAAGGGAAGGAAGTGGGGGAGAGGGAGAAAAGATATAGAGGGAGAGAAGGAAAAGAGGAAGACATGGATAAAGGGAAAAATGAGAGGAACAAGGGATAAATTATTTATATCATAACTTAGGGTTATAGGGTTTAGAGGTTATGGTGACTATGTTTGCCTCCTCTCATCTAGAATATACACAAAGTAGAATAAACACAAACATATATAGGGTGTCATGGGTTTTCTTGGTCTTTACTAATTTTTGGTGGATACTATATTTTTCTAAGCTTCAATTGTCACTTAGTCAATAGTAGCATAACTCAGATTGTTATTTAAGTTCCTTATCTTCTACATTGTTGCTTAGTTTAGCTTATGTATTTTTTCTTCCTTTGATTATCTTTTTTAGTATTTGACAAAATATTTTTCTCCACTTAGTTATGTGATTAAACAACACATTATCTTATCAATGTGCTAACTAATCAAGTGCCCATTATAGTTCCACATAACTCAACCTTTTCATTAGGTCTTCTTTTTATCTCTTCTTATCAAATTTTCTTCATCAATCAATTGATATGGTACTCTACTAAGGCAGAAACTATCTCATTAGCAAGGTTTGACATTAATGACAACATAAGAATTGTTCCAATTGTCATTTCCAACAATCTCCCTCTTTAGTAGTGATGATAACACACCAAGTTACCATGCAACCCAAAAGTTATTCAAGTATCCACTTGATTTTCTTCTTTCAAATCCCTTTTTGTTCTATATAATATCTTTATTAATATCCTTAGTTTCATACAAATTCTCATATCACGGTTCAACAATCTCCATGATCTCATCCTTTTGGTTTCATTATTGTTCTCATCTATGCAACTCTGATATGCAACATCATCTAGTTGCAACACCTCAAATATCAACTCCCTCTTTGACAACATTTCTTGTACACATTCTTTCAACTTCTCCCTCTATAGTAGATATCTTGTTTTATGGTAACTATGAAATTATCATAGTAACTGTATAACTTCTTCTTAGTCAACATCTCCCTCTTGGTCTCTATAGATGGTAACTAAACATCATCTCCCTCTAGTCATAGTAGTATAACTTCTCCCTCTTTGACATTAATTCAAAAGACACTTTAATATATCTCATATTGGTCTTGAATCTTCCATTACAAAAGTCTTAAATATCTCCTTTATATACTTTGATAATGTGATGTATATGTCAAAAGACTAAGATAGCTTCTAGAAGAGAATAATAATACAATTTCATTACGATGTACGATATTTATAAAATATGGTTAAGGATTTAGGGTTTAGAGACACATAGAGATTCACCTATCTATCTCTCTAAAGAATAAGCCCAAATTATCTCTATTTTGTTCAAGTAGCCCAAGATTGGGTAATTGACACTGACCTCCAGTGAAATATAGAAACATGAATAACATGATAGTTAACTACTACAAACCTAACATATGAACCCACTATGAAATATTTCAGCTCCTGAAATGTTAGTCAATCTTTAAGATTGATTATATTATTAAATTTCTCTTTCAAAGTTTTAATTTTTATGTAATTATCTCCAATCAAAAGAATAAATTGCAAGATAGGATAACATGTAATGTTAACCCTTCTATGTGGAAGAGCCCAACTAGTTTTCCATTTCGTGGGTAAAAAGGGAACCCATTAAAATTGTGAAAGGTATCACCATTTCACATGCTACCATTTTAACCCTCTCCAAAATAGCTAGATGATAATCCAATGATTACCAAAGAGAATTAGACTACCTCCAATTAGTAAAAGAAATTGTTAGATGGGAAAACAAGCAATACTAACCATGCCACATGGAAGATCTTAACTAATTTTTCTATTTTTCTAGGGGTAAAATGGGAAGCCAAGAATATAGAAAAAGATTCTTCCATTTCACAGGTTGCCAAATTGACCTCTTGGAAAATAGAGAAATGGGGAAAACATAAAGGTTAAGCATAGAAAACCTGATACATTAACCCATTGTGACTGATTTCAGCCCATTAAAAAATCCTCAAATCAATTATCATTGATGTGTTGAATGGGGGAAAAAATTGCCAACATGTACTTTTCCCAATGTCACTCAATATTTACTTCTTAACACACCCTACTAGACACACATTTTCCTCCAAGATCCCTTTTCCCTCATCATGGGATAAAACTCTTCCATTACTAAACATTGTGTTATCTTCCTAGGTTGGCCAACATGTTATGTTATCCCAATTCCATATTTTTAGAAGGGAAAAAAGGGATCCTTTTGAAATAGGGAAGTTTTCACCATTTCACACTTCATTCTTTCAGTTAACTAAAGTTAAGTGTGAAATGACAAGATATGTTAACATTTTGCAAAGACGGATTTTCACCCTTGACAATCCTTTGTTAGTTGACACTGCTAAGTAGACACTAACACTAGAATAATTTTCCTATGTTAACCAAGTGAACTTGGTTAAAAATACATCTTCACAAACTTCCTTTGGTAACTAAGTGAGCTTGGTTAATAGTGGTTCTATTCAACTTTTCTTTTGAGCTTGGTTAACATCCAACTTTTGTGAAATTCTCTTTGATGCCCAAGTGAACTTGGTAGACACTATCTTTTGAACTTAGCAAACACTAGAATGCTCAGAAGACATAAGAAACTATCTTCATTTCTTGAGTGAGATCAACATACATTAATTGACAAAGATATGACATTTTGTGTAACATCAAAGACAATGTACAATTGATCAATTATTTTCAACAATCTCCTTCTTTGGTATTGATGGCAACAAAACATGTCATAATACAATGAAATTTTAGAGAAAAATAAATTAAGGAAAATATCCTGAGTCTAATTCTACTTCTTATCCATGTGAAATCTCTCTATTAGTGTGAACTCCCTCTAACTCTAGTTTCTCCCTCTATCAGTAAACTCTTCTATCTTGAACATCTTCTTCTGATAGAAAACTCTCCCTCTTTGATATCAGATCAAGTTCTACCTCTTTGACATCTTCAAACAAAATTTCTATGATGGACAGAGTCATCTAGGACTCTTGTTGGATGTTGTTTCGAATACTGTCTTTGGGCACTTGAGCTAGTAAGAATCAGTTGTTGCAGAGATTGTTGGTTGCTGAAACCTTTGACATTGATGTCAATGGGGGAGAAGTTCAGCATGAAAAATAATGAAAAACAATAAAGAAAAAGTACAACATGTTCAGGAGAAGATTATCATGAAAATAGTTTTGGATGAAAAAAAAAAAAAAACACATTGAGGTATATCAATGGGGAGAATGATTGATGAAGAGGATTTGAAGAAAAAGATTAACAGTCTTTTGTAGTTGGTATTCTTGGGAACTAGATGTTTTTCATCTATGTTGCCATTAATGCCAAAGTGGAGATTGTTGGAAGCATGAATGTTGATGATATTCATATCGAGGATTATTTTAGATATGCTATAATGATGATATATTACATTCATGACTATGTTTGTCATTGATGTCAACATAGCAATTTTATGTGGTATCTAATAGGAGAATAGTAGAAAGATAGAGTTGGTATAGATAGATTATGGCATACATTTAATAGCTAGGTTAAAGGGAGATACTACTAAGTGTCTAGTATGTGTAGCTAACCTTGGAAGCACAAGGTACTAAGTTTAGAAGAAGTTATACAAGTTTTAGTAAAGATTGTTCTGAGGCAAAGTTTATAGAGGCATGTTCTAGTAAACTTGTTATATATCATAGCAAAATTGTTATTTTAAGAAGCCAAAGTTAAATATATGAAGAAGATATGTTGATGATGATGTAGCTCAGTTTGATCATCATAATATTACAAATACAAAAGGATATCCAAGTTGCAAGGTGGAAGATTAATGTTATTGCTAAGTGTAACATGTTCTTAATGTGGTCCTATAATAATTAATTGAGAAGATGTAACAACTAACTCAAGGAATTGTTTTATGGATTTAATATAAAGGAAGGACTATTCCCTTTATCATGAGTATTAAAGAGAAGTGATTATAAGTAGCACAGAGAGTAGAGTACAACAAAAGTGAAGGAAACTTCATTATCGAGGTTTTATTGAGTGATCCATAGTTGGATACTTGGATCTAAAGTTCGTGACCTAGTCTACAAGGTCTAACAATAATTGGTTAGGGTGATAGAACAAAGGAAAGAGGAACTTAATATAAATTACTTTTTTAGGTAGTGAGATATTTTTGTAATTGAAATCACATGTTTGTGTAGTGGGCTCTTCTTGCATACATTGTACTACAACTCCTAATAGGGATTCAAAGTCTCCTAATAGGGACTCATATCTAATAAATGTTGTAATAGACTCCTAACAAGGTCCATCTTCTAACAAGGAATATTTATATTAGTACATCATCTTGTGGGCATAATTAACACCGAGGTTTTCCATCTGATGTGTTTTCCTAGTTAACATATTTGGTGTAATTGTCTATGTGCATCTTGTTATGATTGTTGTTTACTTTGGTTGAATGGATAATATTGTTTAAGGTTGATAAATGTTATAATTGTTGGATAATTGATTCCCCCCCTCTTCTTAGTTATCTTGGCAGACTATCATTTCTAACAGACACAAACTCTCCCTCTTTGGCATCTTATGAAAAAAATAATAGTGAATATTAATGTACCTGATGTACAAATTCATATGAAATCTTCCCTTTTATTACTACACCAACTTGACTAATCTTCAACATGTTATGGTTGATACATCACTAAATGTTGTTTAGTAAGATTTAGATAGGGGAATAACCCCTAACTTGCCTCTTAGATACCAAAATGTGTCCTTAGGTAATGGCTTTTTAAATATGTCTTTAATTTATTCTTTAGTATTCACATATTCCAAACTCACCTCTTTGTCATGAACCAATTCTCTCAAAAAATGATATTTTATTCCAATGTTCTTGGTCTTGGTATGCATCATAGGATTCTTTGATCTATATTAATTAAACTTGTGTTATCACAGAAGATAACCACTAGATCTTTGATTTCTACCTTCATACCTACCAACAGTTGCTTAAACCAATCAGCATTGGAACAATTAATTGCTACTACAACATACTTTTCCTCTATTGTAGACCAAGAAATGTAATTTTGCTTCTTACTTGTCCAAGACACTAGTCTCTTACATAGAAAGAACACTTCATTACTAGTGCTCTTCTTTCCATCAACAATTCCTTCCCAATCTGCATCAGTGAAGGCTTTCAAATCTAAATTGCCTCCTTTCTTGGACCATATTACATATTCTTTATTACCCTTCAGATACCTCATGATTTTATTTATTTCCATCATATAGTTTTCTTTAGGATTATCTAAAAATCTTGCCACCATACCAACTGCATGAGCAATATTAGGCCTAATATGTACAACATACTAAAGTTTTCCAATCATTGATCTGTATGTGGTCTGATCTACCTCCCTAGAATCATAACTCTTGGAAATATTATGTCTAGTAGACATAGGTGTTTTAATTGGTCTTGAATCCTCCATTCCAAACTTCTTTAGTATCTCTTTTATATACTTAGATTAAGTAATGTAGATACCATCTTTCTTCTATTGAATCTACAAGCCAACAAAGAATTTGATTTCTCCAAACATTGACATCTCAAATTCTTTACTCATTTCCTCAGAATAAGATTTTCATAAATCGTCATGTCCAATGAATAATGTACCATCTACAAAGATTTTTTCTAGTAATATCTTCTTATCTCTTCCTTCCTTGATGTATAGGTTGTTGTTGTCATTTTTCCTTTGAAAAATAATCTTTACTAGATCATTGTGCAATCTTTCATACTAGGCTCTATGGGCTTGTTTGAGACCATATAAAGCTTTTTGTAGTCTACAAACCATGACCCTTTTGTTTGGATCTATAAAATCTTTAGGTTTCTCAATTTAGACTACTTCTAAGATTATGTTCAAGAAAGATGACTTTACATCCATCTGATATTCTATGAATCCTTTATGGGTAGCATAAGAAAGTAATGTTCTAACACCTTGTAATCTTACAATAGGATCAAAAGTATCTCCATAATTAATACCACCTTCTTGAGCATAACATTTAAAAACTAACCTTGCCTTGTTTCTTGAAACTTCTCCAGTTTCATTCAACTTATTTATTAATACCCATTTTATGCCAATTACATTATTATCCTTGGGTCTAGGAACAAGAGTCCAAGTTTTGTTCCTTTCAATCTGATCAATCTCTTCATCCATTGCCTCAATCTAGCTTTTATTTTCTAATACATCTTTAACACTTCTAGGTTCAAACTCAATAAGAAAAAATGTACCTTTTAATTTATTTCTTTTCATCATGTCTTTGGATTGATCTCTAATGATTTTCTTAGGTTCATGATGCCTTTTGACATATCTTGCAAGTACAAGTACCTTCTTTCTAAATTCACTTTGTTTATACCATGTTCAAAATGATTTTTTGAATCATGCTCAGGTCACACTATCTGTGACTTGGATCCTTTAGATTGTGACTCAGTTTCTAGTTGCTAAAACTTGGGTCTTTCTAATTGTGACTTGGATTGCATTGGTTGCAAGTTGGTTTGAACTAGAGATTTAGGGTACTTGGGTGGTGAAGACTATTGATTTCCAATTTCATTTTCTTGAACTTGAGATAAAGTATCAAGTTCATAGTAGACAAAGTTTTTGTATTTTTTAGGTGCTTTTCTACTTTGTTCTTCATTCTTTTCTATAAACTCATCAATTTTAACATGTGCACTTTCTATGACATTGTGAGTAAAAAGATTCAGACATTTATATGTTTTGCTCTTGTTAGAGTATCCCAAGAATATTCCTTCATCACTTTTCACATCAAATTTTCCTTTCCTAGATTCTTTCAAGATATAACATTTTCCTCCATCACTTTTGACATCAATTTTACCTTTCCTAGTGTCCTTCAAAATCTAACATTTGTTGCCAAATACTTTCAAGTAGCTTATGTTAGGCTTGTAGACATACCATAGTTCATAAGTAGTTTGATTTGAGTCTTTCTTTAGTTGTACTCTATTTAAGATATGAGTTGTTGTATGGATTTCTTCCTTCTAATATTTGATTACAACATTCTTTTCTATCATCAAAGTTCTTACACAATCCATGATTGATCTACTCCTTTCTAATATATCATTCTACTAAGGTCTACTAGGGGTTTATACTTGTCTTTTGCTTCCTCTTTCAGTGTAGAATTCATTAAATTCATTAGAAATTAATTTACCTACTCTATCTAATCTCAAACATTTTAGCTTCTTTCCTATTTCATTCTCAACTCTTTCCAAATACCACTTGAGCTTTTGAAAATCGTTAGACTTATCTTTGAGATATGTTATTGTCATCATTCTAGAGTAATCATCAAAAAATAAAATAAAATACTTATCTCCAATATATATTTCAATGCCAATAGGTCCACAAAGGTCTATATGAACCATCTCCAAGACTTATTTAGAATGATAGTTCTTGCTCTTAAAACGTGTCTTCCTGTCTTACTAATTTGACATTTCTTGCATTGACCCATATTAAGTTTCCTTAGTCTAGGAATACCTCTTACTCTTTTGTTTCTACTTATCTTGATTAGGTTATCAAAGTTCACATGAGATAACCTTTTATTCTTTAACCAACTTTCTTCTACTTGAGTAATGAAACATGAACTTTCACTAGGATCTAGGTAGAATAAGTTACCTTTTGTTTAGTTACCAAACCCAATTAGATTTCCTTTTCCATCTAGCAGCATGGCCTTCCCATTCATGAATTCTACCTTGAATCCAATGTTATTAAATTGTGCCACAATAAGTAGATTATGTTTTAATTCTTCAACCCAATAAGCATTATCACATCAGAGTTCATTAGTTAGAGAAATACAACCTTTTCCTTTTATGCAACATGGTTCATTATTTTGAAATATTACACTTCCACCATTATAGTGTTCCATCTATTCAAAAAATTTATTATCACTAGTCATATGATGAGAACAACCACTATTAATAATCCATGTATAATTTTTTCTAACATTGGAAATAAGTGTTAATTTATGTTCTTCATCATTAGATTCATCTTTTACAACAATATAGATCATTTTATCATCATTACTACTATCTGAATCTTTAGCCATGAAACAAGACTTCTTACCTTTTTCCTTGTATCTTTTGAAATCCTTATTTCCTTTATACTTTTTGTTCTTCTTTTCATCTTTGTCTCTCTATTTAGACATGATGCAAGAATGTGACCAACTTCTTCACAAGAAAAATAGATTAGACAAATTTTACCTTTGTACTTTCCTTTGCCTCTAGGATATCTCATTGCAAGTAGTGCTTCAATGGCTTCAAGATCAGTATTAGAACAATTTTCCTGTTTACTTTTAGATTGTTTTCCTTTAGACTTTGCATCTTTCTTCTTTAGTGACAACTTGGCTTCAAATGAAAACTCAAAATAGGTAGAACTAGGAACATAATTATCATAGTTATCTAGCTAAAATATTGTCAATCCTCCCGCTAGAGAATCCAAGGCTATTTTATTATTTGGATCACATCTCATCTCTTGAATAGCTAACACTCAGATTGCATAGATAGGAAGAAGGTTTCTAAGTACCTTGCTTACCACTTTTGCATCATCAATTTTCCCTCTAGAGGCTTTGATTGCTCTTACACTAGCTCTGATTCTCTCAACATATTTTGCAATGTTTTCATCCTCTCTCATCTTCATCTTATCAAACTAACCTCTCAAGCTTTCTTCCTTGGCTCTTCTCACATTATCATCACCTCCATAGATATCTTTTAGTTTTGTCCACATCTCATGAGTAGTAGCACACCCTTTCACCTCATCAAATTCAACATAGTTAAGAGTTGATGCAATGCCAATCATCATAATGTTGGGATTCTTCCTTTCATCAATCTCCTCCACAATCATTATTCCAATAGAAGCCTTATACTAAGCATTCAAATATTTTAGATTAGTTACCAATTATAGCTTCATTAGTTCATGTGATGCCTTGAAGTTATCTTTATTCAACTTGGAAATTTCTCTCCTATAAGACATCTTGATCTTTAGCTTAGGTATGTGAAACCTTCTTTGCAAGCATCAAAAGCTCTGATACTAATTGTAAGAAATATAAGAGGGGTGAATCAATTGCGACTAAAAATAATTCCCAGATCCCTTAGATGTCAATAAAAAACATAAAATCTATAGAAACTGTTGTTACTTGGTTAACAAATAGGCACATGGTTAACACTAACAATATGTTGTAACTCAAAAAATACTATAATATCAATTTTTGCCTAGCAAATATTGAACATGTATATCTTAAGATATTATTTGTGATTAATTTTAATTAACTTAGTTGTATGCACATAAAAGAAATGAACACAATTGACACCAAGATTTTACGTGGGAACCCAATTTGGGAAAAACCATGAATAGCAACTAGTTACTATTTTTCTCTTCTGAAGTGAGTCCTATTAGGAGCCAACCCTATTAAAGTTTACAAAACAATAGTTAGGTATGACCATGTTACAAGATTTAATCTATTAGTAATATGAGGTAGGCAAGGTTACTAGGGGGGTGAATCAGGAACCAATAAAACTTAATCTTATTTCACCAATAATACTTCATAAATATTCTGATGTAATTACATGTATGAAAGAATGAAAGAAAATAAAAATTCATAGAAATTTGACACAAAATATGGTGACCTAAAAACCTTCTAAATAGAAAGTAAAACTGGGGTGGGGATGATACCCACAAGATTTAGTACTATAGTATAAAGTTGGCTAGTTAAGGCTTACAATTGATCATTTTTTATGATCTACCCTATTAAGAGAAATAAGGATTGTTACGTCCACCTTGTGAAAGGATTTTCAAAACATATAATGAAGTATGTACTTGGCAAAGAGATGTGTTAAAGACTATGAATTCTACCATGTTAAAGGATTTAACTGATACGCCTATTAGGATGAACTAGTGGTTGATCTTTAATGTGCAACTTTGATTTGCTAGTTGAGATTCCTTTGAAATGTAAAGACCACATTGCTATGATAGATAAATATTTTTTGTCCATTATACTACTTGTAGCCTTCTTAATTTGTACTCCTACTCTTTTTAATTATCTTCCTTATTTCCTTCTTTGGACATGATATAATTCATTAAATATATATCAATCCAAATCACAACTCAAAAAAGTTAGCTACAAAGTAGGTTTCCATCAAAATCACAAAGTTAGCCCAACTATTGACACTAAGGTTTAGAAGACAAACTTGGTGATGTTTTGATAGTCAACAACCATAGTGAACACTTGACATCACCATGCACTTGGTAGACATAGAAACTTGGTTAGAACTTGTGACTCAATGAACACTAGAAAAATCATCATATAAATTGAATCACTTGGTTGACACTACATGGCTTGGTCAACACAAACACTGCAAGCTTGGTATTAACTAAATCAATTGGTTGACACTCCCCTCATTTGGTAAATATTGGAGAGCACTATTTAAATTGTGCAACTTGGTTAATACTATGAAACTCGATTAGCATTGTCACTAAATAGATTGGTAGATACTACTTGCCATGAACTATATAAATATTATGGAGCTCAATAGAAACTATAGAGCTCATTAACAACTATATTACTTAGTAGTAACTAGAGCACTTGCTTAACACTGCAAACTAAAAGATAAGCTTGATAGAAGCTTAACCATTTGACTAAGTGTAATTCACTAATAAAAAAAGTTGGCCTTAATATCAACAATCTCCACCTTTGGCATTAGTGACAAAAATACTTATCAATCCAAAATTGTATGCTCAGATTTTCAAGTCCCAAAACATTCTTTTATCTCATTTCTATGTCTACAACTTGGTAACATACTCTATTTTTTAGATTTTTCAAAATTTCTCTTGTAAAAGATATTATATGACTATTTGTACATGTATTTGTATAATACTATTCTGCTCCCCCATCCATATATCTCATATTATTGTTCTCACTAATATTCTTCATATATACATTCACCTTATCTTATACTTCTCCCCATTTTTGACATAAATGCCAAAGGTGTAATTTACATGTTAATGCCAAAACATAACAAGATGTCCAAATGTACCTTTAAAATCAATGCCATTTTCTTGTCCCAATTTTCTTGTAACACTTGGCTTACATGTAATACAATTTGCACTTATGCTGAGAAATCCATCAAGTGATTAGTTATGGAGAAGTTATTTCCATGGATGAGCATCTTGGCATGTGCAATGTATTTTTGCAATGCATCCATGTTTGGAAGAATCATGCCTTGGATGTCTACAAGTGTGGCCCTAATCCTAGCTTCATCCCTTAACAATTTTGCTTACAAATTTTTCAGATAGTGAGAAGAGTTGTAGCTTGGGTCAAGTGACATTTGGTGTGTATTTTCCTTCAAGTCTTCATCTATCTTAGATAATAATTCCTTGATTCCTTTGGTGAAGATAGATGTATCACACAACTTACTAAATAATGAAGTTACATTATTTGCAAATATTTCCACTGAACTAATAATAGTAAACAATTCTACTTGGTTTATTGCAATTTTCTATGCCACTTGTTCCAATACCTTGTTCTCAAATTTTCTCTCTTCTCTTTGTAGCAACTTGTCTTGTCCATTTAAATCTTCATTAAATTTTTAGACAACTATTACTAATTAAATCAAAATAGGTTTTGTATTATCAACGTCAATACTTAGTGCACTTAAAAATATGTCATTTACATCTTCAAGCACTTGAGTTTCCTTATTTTTCTATTCTCTAAGCATTTGTTACTTAGCTCTCTTTTGTAGTATTTTTTCTAGGATGTTCATCTTATTAGTAGTGAGGGTAGTGATATCCCAGTTTGGAATAAAAATATCCTCATCTAAATCTATTTCCTCTTCTTCATCCTTTGCTTTTAGAGTAGAAGGAAAAAGTTTCTTACCCTTGTCTAATACTTTAGTACTCAATTGAGACTAGTTCTCAACTATTATTGTACTTCCTACTAACACATTTGGAATTGTGAAAATTTTAGAAATTGAGTGGCTAACAACAAGAGTAGATATGGCACTAATAGTATAAGTACCTTGTTGCTACATCGTCAAATCTGATGATGGAGGCACTTTCTAGTTGGTAGATGAAGTGTTGATCACTTCAATCAATGTAGTCCTCAGCTGAACAAGTGCAACAATTGGTTGGGTGCTTGGTCTTTTTGTAGTTTCCACAATGAACTTGGTAGAAGATTTCTCAAAGTTTTATGGCATTAAAGCTTTTCTTGGAGACTAAAGAAATGAGGCCATCACTATTGTTGCAATCTTTTTTCTATCAGTTTCTTCAATACTCTGAATCTCAGGGAGACTTTCCTCTGTAGATTCCTATTCTTCCTCCTCATCAACCAAATTTACATCATCTTTCATTTCCATATTTTCTTCATTATTATTTTCATTACCTTCCTTATCATCTTCATCATCTTTGTCACTAATATGAACAAAAAAAATCACTTGGTTGATGTAGCTTGTAAATATTCTTCCATGTGGTTGTAGCTATCTTTACCACATATTCAATGTCTTTCATCAATATCATGCATGTGTTGAATTTAAGAGTGAGCTTTTCTTCATTTTTCCTCAAAGATTCTTTCACCTCTTTTTCACTAAGACTTGGTATGAGTTGCCTAAGAGTTAGTTCAAAAATGTCTTTTGTAGTCTTCTTTGCATGCTCCCATCTAGGCTTGATTCCTTGCATAATCTCATTGGGAATTTGTTGTACAAGTTGATCAGGTGAGTTTTCCATTTTCCCAATTTTTTCATATTCATGTCCTCAATCTATTTTTTCTCATCTACATTCCTAGTTTCATATCTAAGAAATTTGAAATTTCTCATTCCAGCTCCTCCTATTTCCTTTAATTTTTCTTGAAATGTAGCTGGACGCTTTTTGAAAATAATTTGCTTGGCATCCTCTTCACCTAACTTCAATTTATTCCTATATTTTTGGTGCTCTCCTTGTGAATACAATAGTATATGACTTAATAGTTTTGGTTATGATAACCTTACCTTTCTTCCTTATGGGATCTTCTTCTTTAGATTTGGATTCTTCTGCTTCATCCTCTACTTCATCTTTTCCCACATCACCTCCTTTTCCCTCTATCAGCAGGAGAGTAGAACTTGCTTACTTCAATTTTAATATCCTCTTTCTTCCTTTGTTAATTTATTGCGAAAGCTTAATTTCAAGTTCTATCCTCACCTTGGCTTCTCCATAAGTTCCAAAATATGGTTCCCTAGGATCCACAGGCTCATTTAGAAGAGCCTAAATGATATCTTTTGTATCATCAATGTTAACCTCATATTCAAGAGGCCTAACACTTGCCACCCTTGGTCTAACTACCTGAATGAATACTTTATCATAGTCTACCATGAAATAGATATCATCTTTGTAGTCTTCTACAAGTTTCTCTGGTATCCTATATCTATTATTCATCTTATCTTTGAATGTATCAAAGTAGTTATCTAGTATATTGTCAAAATTTTCACCCATCTCTGCTATGAATTCATTAATCTAGTATAAAATAGGTACTCTTTTCTCCATACAACTGTGCCTTTAGAAGGGAAGAATTTTTGTACAAAGAAAAATAAACAAGTTATGAGTGAACTAAGCTTACACAAATTGTTCTTGGAACATTTGATGCTTTCCATGTGCTTATTGAATTGATTCAATAACAACTCTACAAGGTTAAACAACATGTTGTTCTTCACCACCTTGAGAGCCAAATCTACTACCTCACATGATGCATTATTGAGATGACTAGAGCTATCAATTTTGTGGAAAATCACATGAATTCCAAATTTCAATTCCAATTTTTGTGATTCCACTTATCTTCATTAATTTTCCATCCCACTTGGCAAGAGTTTTCTTTGCTAGTTCTTCCCATCTAGGGTGTTGGTTACCTTGGCTTTTTTTAACATCAAAAGGCCAATGATTTTGTGAATCAACTTCCTTGTGATCAAAATGGGCTAGTCCAACCATAACTTCCCATTGTGAACTCATCTCTATATAAATCTTATCCATTTTTCCTAAAAATCCCTTAGCATATGCAAGATATGTATCAAGCCCTTTTCTTCCAAATGTTGAAGCTTGGGTTTTAGAGTTTCATCCACACTTAACTCATTCAATACCTCATCCATTTCATGTGTACTTATCTCTTAAACAGAAAAGTGATAATACGAGTGTATATCGTGTATGAGTAATACATGAGAAGGAATTTGAGATTCTGTACCTATTGGGTCTAGTGATTTAGCAATTGCTAGACTGATTTTGAATGTTGGAAGTTCACATTCTACTCCTCAAATCAACATTCTTGATCATTTATTTTCTTTGTTGCTAGAAGAAGCCATGCTCGGTAAGGTCTTGAAGGGTTTTGAAAAAATTTGAGAATTATTCCAACAACAAACATAGAGATTTCTTGGAAGCACAAAAATTTCTCTTCGCAAATAGCTCTAAAAAATTCACAGTGAAAAATGAATTCAATTTTCTTCTTTTTAACAGATTTCACTTTTAAATTGCCATAAATTCTTTGCTACGACCACTTGCTCGATGACAAGTTGTCTTCCACTTGGTTCTATCTTTCAATACTTGGTAGACATTCATAGCTCAGTAGTCTCAACATGACTTGGTAAAGTCTTCAACAGCTCAGTGTCCACACATAATACTTTAGTGTAACCTAACCTTGCTAGGAAAGGTCTTTCGAACTAACCTAGATTAGAAAGGTCTTGAATTTTTACAACCACTCTATGATCCTAGTGCATCTCGAATGCTAATATAGATCTTTTCTTCTAATTGGCTGGAACTAATGAGAGATGTATGCTTTAGAGTCGCATTTATAGTTATTCCTATGGGAATTCAAGTTGAGATGATTGAGTTACCCAACTCTTGAGTGACATCAGCTTCATGACTCAGATATGAATTCTCATAATATTTTGGTATACATTTCTTCTTCATCTACTTTTTGATATTGTCATCTTTGGCTTTCTTTTCATCTTTAATTCTTCTAGTGTTCATATAGTTCTTGGCAATATGTCCAAGTTCTATACAAATGAAACATCTTCTAGTGGTGTCTCTTTTCCTCATGTGATGTTTTACATAGTTTCCTCCAATGCACCCAAATTCTCCATAGTAGTGGCATCTACACCATGTGTTGTAGTCCCATCCAAATATTGCTTTCATAATCTATTATGCTAGATTTAATATCTTGGTTTTGCATTCAAAAGATCTATGTCTTTATTTCTTGCAATTGTGACATTTACCTTCAAACTTAGGTTTCTCCTTGCATTCACTCACTCTATGACCATGCTTATTGCAATTGTAGCACTTTCTATTGAATTTTTCTTTACCATTACTCCAAAATTTGTTTGATGTATGACCTATCTTACCATAATGAATGCAAGTAGGCCTTTAATTCTTTTAAGCTCTTTGCTTAGATGATTCACCTTCATCTGTGTATCCTATTCTAGCTTTGCCTTTGTGTCTATACTGACTTTTCTCATTCAACTGATTCATGTCCTTTTGAGATTTTAATATTCTTTCATTTTTTTACTTTTTAGTATTTAGATCATTTTGTAGCTTTTCATTCTCTGATCTTAGATTCATGAGTTCTTCATTTGTGCTAGTGAGTTGATTAATGAAGTTTGTTTGTTGAAGGGATAGATATTGAAATTCATTGTTCTTACTAACTTGATTTCTTGTTCTATTTTTAGCTTTCTAACTTCTTCTTGTAGATTATAATTCTTTTCTAATAGGTCTTTGATTACTACATCAGCTTCATCTAAATTTATTTCTTGACAAATATCTTCAATTCTTTCTCTAGTGTAGAGATTGTCATTCATTTATACTACAAGATCTTTCCTTCTTTTCAATGATTAAGAGACTTTCTCCTTTGATTTCTTTAGATGCCCAATAGCATATTCAAGATCCAAATTTTCATTATCAATAGCCTTATCTAGCATGTATACCTCCATTGCTTCTGATCTTTGCTCAAGCTACTAAGCTTCATCTATGAGAACCACAAAGCTCTTATACTAATTGTTGGAAATATGAGGTAGGAAATGTTATTGAGAGGGGGGGTGAATCAAGAACCAATAAAACTTAATCTTATTTCACCAATTAATCCTTCATAAAATATTATGATCTAATTGCATGTATGAAAAAATGAAAGAAAATAAACATTCATAGTAATTTAACACAAGATATGGTGACCAAAACACCTTTTGAATAGAAAGTAAAACTAGGGTGGGGATGATACCCACAAGCTTTAGTTCTATAGTATAAAGTTGGCCAGTTAAGGCTTACAATTTATCACTTCTAATGACCTACCCTATTATGAGCAATAAGGACTACTAGGTCCACCTTCTAAAAGAATTTACAAAACATAAAATGAATTATGCACTTGATAAAGAGATTTATCAAAGACTATTAAGTCTACCTTGTCAAAGGATTTAACTAATAAACTTCTTAGGATAAACTAGTGACTAATCTCTAATCTACAACTTTGATTTGTTGGTTGATATTTTTTTGAAATGTAAAGACCACCTTGTTGTGATAGATAAATCTTTGTTGTCCCTTATACTACTTGAAGCCTTCTTAATTTGAACTTTTACTCTTTTTAATTATTTTCCTTATTTCCTTCTTTGGATATGATACAATTAATTACATATATATCAATCCAAATTACAACTCAATAAAGTTGGCTACAACATAGGTTTCCATCAAAATCAAAAAGTCAGCCCAACTACTGACAATCAAGTTTAAAAGAAAAACTTGGTGATGTCCTAATACTCAACAATCATAGTCAACACTTGGCAACATCATGAACTCAGTAGACATAGAAGCTCAATTTATACTAATCACTTCCAAGTAGCCAAACTCAGTTAGCACTTGTGACTTAGTGAACACTGCAAAACTCTAAATAAAAACTAAATCACTTGGTTGACATGACATGGCTTGGTTAGCACTAACACTACAAACTTGGTGTAAACTAAATCACTTGGTTAACACTCCTTAGCTTAGTCAACAATAGATTCTCTTCAATAATACTATAGGATCATTAAATACTAGAGACCATGGTTGACATTGTGCAACTTGGTTAATACTATGAAGCTTGGTTAGCACTATCATTGAACAACTCAGTAGATATTGCTCGTCATGAACTGTATAAAGATTCTGGAACTTGGTAGCAACTGTAGAACTTGGTAATAACTATATTACTTTGTAGTAACTGGAGCACTTGGTGAAAACTAAAAATTGAAAGATAAGCTCAATAGTAGCTCAACCTTTTGACTAAGTGTGTCACTAATAAAAATTTTGACCTTAACAACAACATTAATCACCCTATTAAGAGTGGCCTTGTAAGAGGTCTTTAGACACTTCAATCTAGAAATGCTACCTTGTTAGAGGATTTGGAAAATAGCTATTAAGACAACTCTATGAAGAGATTTGATACACTACTACAATGGTTAGAGAGTAACAATGATATGACCCAATTGTTGATGCAACTACATTACTAATTTTAGATCTCAATTCTAGCTCAAATACTTGATCCTTCCTGATCAGATTTTTTTTTGATTCCCAACAAGGGGGTAAGTGCACCAAGTTGTGGTGTCAAAAGGGGGGTATAAGTGGACTTTTTTTTTTGAAATCAACAATTTCTAAACTATGACAAGAATTTAAAGATAGTTACACTCAAAATTTTAAGATATGACAAAAACCAAAGTAGTATTCCTTTGAATCTAGTTTCTAAACTACTAACATTTTTGCAAAATGGTTTAGTTTTAGGTCTTAAAAAAAGGGGGCAATAGAAAGTGATACCTTTTTTTAAGAAAAAAATAACATAGTATAAGGTGTGGCCCCACTAAAATTTTAACTTTTTTTTTTAATTCTTTAATTGCTCTTGTCAAAAATTTACCTAACACTATGTAGTTTATCCCTTTTCGAGTAATTTTATAATATGTATTTTTTTAATGAATTTTGCAATTGGACATATCACAAAAATGTGAAATATCTATGTGCTCCTATAGAAATGATTGAAAACTAATCTAAAATCAAAACTTCTTTTCTCCAAAGTGTGTAGAATGGATTCTAGTTTCTAAAAAACTAAGCTATTACAAAATTTGATGAACAAGCTAAAATCTACACCCCAATTAGTACGTATTGGTTTTTGATAGAAAATGGACATACATTCAAAACAAATTATAGTTGAAAGGCTTAAAATAGTTCAAATTTGAAATAAATTATATGATTAAATAGCTAACATGGAGATCTACAATGTCACATAACCTAATTTTATCAATGGTCAACCATGAGGAAACTTGAAGGAGAGCACACAAGAAAAATCAATCATTTTTGTATGTTTGCTAAAAAAAATGTCTCAAACTAGTTAAACACTACAAACCTTTGGGTTGGATCCCCAAGGAAAATCCAAGCCTTAGGCTTGGTAGTGTCCAAGCTATAAATAGTGTTTGCATGCCATAGGGCATGCACACTATAGGGTGTGCATGCTATGTAAAGAAATTTTAAATTCAAGCTAACATAATGCATATGTGTTGTAAGTGTACGCACTTTGTAAGCCTAAATTTTTATAAAGAGGAAAAGAGAGAGGGAACGAGAGAGAGAGAGAGAGAGAGAGAGAGAGAGAGAGAGAGAGAGAGAGAGAGAGAGAGAGAGAGGGTAAACAGTGAGGGAGAGTAGGAGATGGGAGAGGGTGGGATAGGGAGAGAGGGGGGGAGAAATGCAGAGAGAGAGTAGGAGATGGGAGAAAGTGGGATATGGAGAGAGGGAGAGAAAGAGAGAGAGTATATAGGGGATGAGAGAGGGTGTGATAGGGGGAGAGAGAGAGATGTGTGTGTGAGAAATATATAGTAAAAGAGAGGAGTGGGAGAGATTTAGCTAGAGAAATAGACAGAGAGTAGGGGATGGGAGAGGGTGGGATAGAGAGAGAGAGAGAGAGAGAGAGAGAGAGAGAGACTAGGGCATGGGAGAAGGTGGGATAGGGGAGGGAGAGAGAGGGGGAGAGAGAGGTTGGGAGAGGGAGAGAGGGAGAGGGAGAGGGAGATTAGGGTGTGGGAGAGGGAGAGAGAGACTAGGGGATGTGAGAGGGTGGGAGAGAGAGAGAGAGGGAGAGAGAGAGGGAGAGAATAGGGATGGGAGAGGATGGTATAGAGAGAGAGAGGGAGAGAGAGGGAGGGAGAGAGAGAGAGAGAGAGAGAGAGAGAGAGAGAGAGAGAAGAGGGGATGTGAGAGGGTGGGATAGAGAGAGGGAGAGAGTAGGGGATGGGAGAGGATGAGAGGGAGACAGAGTGACAGAGGGAGAGAGAGAGTAGGGGATAGGAGAAGGTTGGATAGGGAGAGAGGGAAAAATAAATGGAGAGAGAGTAGGGGATTGGAGAGGGTGGGATATGGGAGAGAGAGAGTAGGGGTGGGAGAGGGAGACGGGGAGAGAGGGAGGGAGAGAGGGAGAGCGAGAGAGTAGGGGATGAGAGAGGGTGGGATAGGGAGAGAGATCTTTTTCAGATAGTATGTGTGTGCTTTATAGTGCATACACACTATAGTGCATATGCACTAGATGAAAACACCAAAAAATGGTTATAACGAAAGTTTGGGTGCCTATTGACCCATATTTATTTTTTAGTCTATTGTCTATTCTGTTGTTCTGATAGAAAACATGGGTTTCATGTTTTTAGAAGTTAGCAAACACCAAATTCAATCATTGGATACACTATTTTAAGGGTATTTGAATATTATTTCTATAGAAAAGGTTAGTGCAATCCTTTTTAAATATTCTTTGTTACTATAGAAGAAAATTTCATTATAATTTGACAAGTTGTTTAATATATAGTGAATTCATTAAAATTTGTATGTTTGAATGAATTTTTATTTGGAAATGGTTAGAAATTTGAAAATTTGTTTAATATATATTGTATGTATTCATTAATATAATTGTTATTTATATATGTATTTGGATGATTTGTAATTCACAAATTTTAGGTAATTAAGATGTTTGAATAATTTGACATATAGAAATCATCATCATGCCAATGAAGAAACCAAAAACTCAAACAATAGAAGAGAGAGGGAGAAAGATTTGGCAATTAAAAGAGAAAGATGAAACTACTATGTTAACAAAGAAAATTGAAATGCAATAATGAATAATTTTCATTCAAAGAGGAACACGAACTACCAATACAAAGAAACATAGAGGAAGAATTGGAAAGACAAAGAGAATGAATGAGACTCTTATGCCCAAGAAGACAATTGAATTATGAAGCTACACCAAGTTCCAATGTTGGAGTCATATCATCATCTCATGTTGAAGAGATGTTAATTTCTACATCCGACAATTTACAGATTCCATCATGTCATGTTAAAGGCACAACATCAACATATCAAGTAGGTGATATTCCATCTTTTTCATCTTATTGCCAAGGCACATCATCTTTGGTTTAAGGTACGAAAAAAACTCCACCTTATGTTGATGTTCAAAATGTTGAAGGAATGAAAGAGATTATAAAACCTTATAAAATTTATTTTAGAAGACCAAAATATTTGATTGATATTGATACCAACATATTGAAATCAATCCCTAACAAGATTAGCAAGCATACTTATCAAAGAAAAGTTAATCGTATGTGGAGATTATTCTTTGAAGAATTAAATATTATAAGTCAATGCCAATTTTTTTGAAATGATGATGAATTTGAAATTTAGGCCCATTATGAATATTATTGGGCTAAGAACAATGGATGATTCAAATGAAAAAAAGTATTGTAAAGAATCTAATGAGTGCATATGACAAAGTGGATTCTAAATCATGCACCAAAGATAGTAATATCACAAGATGCATACTTACATTGACAATACTAAGTACCCAAAAGAAGAAAGCTTGACTCATGAGAAAGACAAGAAAAATGTTGAAAATTGGTATAGGTACTCTAAGAAGAGCCATAGTAAGGCATGAGAGATTGGATGATCCAACAAAAAAAGAGTTATGGACATTTGGCAGTAGACTACCGCAAAAGGATAAAGAAATTAGTGAGGCTTTGAAATCATTGATTAAATAATTTTGGACAAATAACACACGTGTTTCCTCTAATCAAAGAGATGTTGTAAGAAGGAGGATTGGTAGCTGAAATCATCATCCACATGTAAAACATTTTTGGACTCAACTCAGACATATTTTTTTACAAAATTGATTAGTATGTATCCTTACATTTGAATAAGTCAAATATTTTGTGAGATGGGTAAACCTTTTTATGTGAGGATAAATCACACATGCACAACTTTTTATTGTAGGATACATATTGAATTTTCTAACCATTTTGATGTTTCTAGGCATATATGTGTCTTTTTGTATTCTAAGTTTATTTTGCAGGATTATGACATGAATGGGCCACCTAAATCTTCAATGGAATTCATATCCAATATTAATGTGAAATAAGGGATGGCCAATAATTTTACAAGACATCATGCTTATATGGTACATGCTTATTTTGTGGTTCTTTATAGCTTTTATCAACTTGTGAACATATGGATAGTACACATGCAATTGAAAATGAAATAGTAGATTATGGAAAATATAAGATAGTGACATATGCTCTAAAAGATGGGAAACATGGTAAAATATGTGATTTATTCATCGAAAATATTCCGGTGTATGAGTTCATGAAGATTTTTCATGAAAAAATTATTTACAAGTATGCAAGGCATATACATAGAGCTCGATGGCTAGATTTGAAATTCAAGTTGTGCAAGGATACATTTCCACTAGATACCATTGTTTTGGCTATAGACTTTCTAAATAACTATACACTACAACCACAAAATGAGGTGGAAGAAAAGTATTATAATTATCAATAGGTTTCCATATTTGTTCACATAACATTTATGCATTCACCTACAAGTACAGAGGATGATAGGAAGATATTTAGGGAGTACCATTGTTACATTAATAATGATTGATCACATTCTACAGAGTTTGTACATAATTGTTTTCAACTATTTTATAGAGATTTGGCTAACAAGGGCATACCATATTGCCAGCACATTATTTGGTCAGATAATTGCACATCTCAATTCAAGAATGCACAGATGTTCTATTGGTTGAGAAGGATGTAGGAGTTGTCTAGAATTCAATATATGTGGGATTTCAAAGAGGCTAGTAATGGAAAGGGAAAGCACGATGATGTAGGAACATGCATCAAAAGAGCCTTAACTCATGAAGAACTAAAGTGAAAAGATGGAGAAACATTGACAAATGCAAAATCCATTGTCTAGTGGTGTAATGTTATAATGGGTCTAGGTAACAAAGGTGAGTCTATTATTCATAGGTTTTTTTGGTTGATTGATAATACTAGCATTGCACCATATGAGGATTGTTTCACACTAACAAGATCAAGTGAGTTGTACTATTTTAGAAGCTCTGATGTAGGTTCATGGAGTATCCACACATGTAGAATGACATGCTATTGTTCATCATGTGCAAAGGAAAATTAGGATGAGTGCGAGTCAATTGAATGGGTGGACAATTGGGATATATATGTTTTGGACCCAATTGACACCTATCCTCCCCCACAAGCATTGGGAATGGTAGAGATGGATTCATCCATTGACTTTGACCACTTGTCTAATCTAGTGCAACTTATTAATATATATATATATATTTGTAAATTCAATATGTAACTTTATAAATTTTAGCTAAGTATTTGCTAAATTAATGATCACATTTGGTACATTTATCACTACAGGCCATGTTTTTGCTTTTGATGCACTTGAAGAGAATGAAGAAGGGACATATTATTATTTGTGTCATTGTGTCTAGGCCCAAAAAAATTGGATCACTTGGTTATAGATGGTGAAGGTTTAGAGTACCATATCAGTGTGGTGGTTGTAACCAACACATGGCTTAGATGATATTCTACAAATAATCGTAACTTGTGGTTGGGTGAACCCACAATAGTGGGTTACACTTTTTCAAAGGAAGAAATTCCTCCAAAATTGCGAAGGATGATTTTTTTGCCTAAAAAATTTTGATAGAAAGTACCCATATAGTTTCTATCGAAACTAATTCACACCCTAGTTTCAATCGAAACTAAGTAAATGGAAGAAAAGGGTCCTTAATAGTTTTGATAGAAACTAAATACTTTCGATCGAAACTATTTAGGACAAAAAATCAACCTAAATAGTTTTGATAGAAACTATTTAGTTTCTATCGAAACTAAATATTAATAGTTTCTATCGAAACTATGTAAAAACTTTCGATAGAAAGTTAGTTTCTATCGAAACTAGAAAACTAGATGTCTTTTGCAAATTCTATAATAGTTTCAATTGTTTTCATGGCTTCCAAGCTCAATTACTAGGTCCAGATGGAGCATTGAAATCATGTCATTTTTCATGATAGAAGTACTCTGAACAAGCTTTCTAATGACTATGAATTTGATACATTTTGAATTTGTTAGGTATATGTTTTTGCATGTGAATTGAATAGAGGTTCGTTCTAAAAAATAAATCTCTATATTGAACGCTCATGGAAAAATAGTAACTAAGAGAAAAAAAAATTTGAAAAATAATTACGATCTTTGTATTCAAGTCCTCTATCAATAAAAAAAAGAAATTTTGAAATCAAGTAAATATATAATAAGTTACATGTGTCAAAAGCCATGTATGTCCAAATTCATGTTAGGTCAACTTTAAATGCTAATAAAATATGAAATACTAAGGATAAAAACATCAGATCACCTCTATGGTTTTGGTATGGATGTTAACAAAATAAATTTGAAAGAATCACATTGATATCTATTATAGAAAAAAAGTTATGTGTGTCAAAAACAATGTCACTTTTTAAAAACCAGGTTTTTGATAACATACCAGCTTTCATGGGAGAAAAGATAATTCAATCAAATCAAGTCAAATTTTTTTTTAAAATATATATTTAGATTCTTGTCATGTCCCTCTCTTAGCAACATAATTATAACAGGGGATTTGCCTATCATTGACTCTCGTAGGCAAATAATTATGGGAAGAGGGTCGATTTTGTCTTCCAATTAAGTAAGCGGGGCCTACTCATTCCAGTATTAAATAAAGGTTGTATTCTAACTCTATAAAGTTTATTATTTAATTTTATAAAGTTAATATTTTTAGTGCAAGATGATTTCGGATAATTTCCAGAAACTTCCCGACAAAGAGATAAATAGAGGGCATAGGGTTCCTTTGGAGGCAGGCAATTTTGTGGATTCGATTTCTATTCCATTGGAGCGATTTGTGGCCATTGGTCTGCAAATTCTCAGACTATCTTTGGGAACGTTAACTCCCATGGATAAGCGGTTTTGAGGGTGTGAAATATCATCCGAATCATCGCGAATTTGGAAGTGATACCACTGTCACTTCATTTGAACAAAGTTTGGCGACCTGAGACCAGTTCGTGGTCATCAAGATATCATATAGAAGGTGTCAGTTGTTGCAGGTCCGGAGGAATTATTGGGAGCTCAATTCAGAACCATTACTCCTTTCAGATAAGGCCGAAAACCATCAACCCGACTTACCCGCCCTCCAACAGTCCTAATTCCGAGCATAGAAAAAGGACGTTCGAGACAAGGAAGCATCGAATTGTCAGGGAGGTGAAACGCGTGAGAGAAGAGCAGATCTAGTCTGCTAACGACTCAGGGAGAGGAGAATATAGCGGGAGAAGAGAAGATCTAGTCTGCAATGACTTAGGAAGGGGATCGCGCGGGCAAGAAAACGTTGGATCGAGCATTGGATTGATATTCCCATTGCAGATTCGCCGCATTGGCAATCACCTTGGATAGCGCAGGTTTGGGATCCCTCTCCAGATCTGAACCCGACTCAAGACCCTCACCATTCGGCGCATGCGGTGGTTGCAGAACGAACGCGGACCAATCTTAAGGGGAACCCGTTTACAAAGAACAGGCGCAGGTTTAAATAACACTCCAAAACCATTCAAACACCATTCGGAAGGAGGAAGAATCGAAGGCATGGTCCGCATTGGGAAATGATTGCGCTCAGACCCGAAACTGGGTTATAAGTTTGATAGCAGTGCCACTCTTTGAAGGCAGATCCTGACCGAATTCCACAACATCTTGTTGACGGCAAACTCAGGCGAGAAAGAATACTCTTGAAGTCATTTGAGGGGGTTGACTCATTGTGTGGAGACATTCAGATTGACGAAGATAAGGAACTCAAAGAGGAAGCGCAGCATGAATTTGCTGTGAGTATATCGAATGTTGCCAATGTCTTTTTGTTAGCCTTTAAGGTGAAGTATCACCCTGTTGTTACCACTATCAACTTACATATATGTAAAGTGCAGAAGATGTCTTGCAATATGTGTTAACACTTTCATTTTGAATAAGAAAAAGAAACATTGTGGAAACTGTTGAAAAGGGTTATTTCAGTGGTATCAGAGCAGTAGTCCTGCCATCCTGATTGGGTAAAAGTACTTTAATTGCCGGAGTTATATTCAAGGACAGGGATATGGGTGAAAGACAAAGCCCGCCAAGATTTCCCAGAGTCGACGATGATGAAACCAGAGAATTTTACAGAGCCATGACTAACGGACAACAAGAAATAACTCAGACACTGCAGGCTTTGACTACCATAATGGAAAGAGTTATTCAGCCCAGGATTCAAGATCAAGGAAGAGGCACATCTGATCACGATGATAGAAGTGTGGCAGGATCACAAGGTGCTCCTAGGCACAGATCATGGACAGCCAATAGGCCTACTCGTCCCACCTTCCTAAGGGAAGAGGCTCAGGAGATAGGAGAAGATGATGCACCAGAGGATTTCTAGGATGATCTCAGGGTTGCTACGGCAGAATGGCAAGCATTACCTCTGCATGTGTGTGAGTTATTAAACTTTGATCAATATCTAAACCAAAGAAGAGAACATATGAGGAATAGCCGCCAGAATTAGAGACCTAGAGGGAGTCATGAAAGTGAGTTACAACGAGCTGTCAGTAAACTTACTTTGCCTTTCTTCGATGGGAGTGGTCAGATGACGGCACAAGCTTGGATTCATAAGTTGGACACCTTTCTAGCATTAAGGCCTATGTCTAAAATAGATGCCATCAGATATGCTACCTTGCATCTGGAAGGCATTGCTCATGACTGGTGGTCACATGGAATGGTTACCTTGCAGCACAATCAGGTAACATCATACCAGGACTTTGTGGATAGATTAGTTGAACGTTTTGATAAGAAGGATCCAGAAATTTATTTTCGCGACCTTGCACAATTAAAACAGACTGGCAATATCGAGGTCTATATTAGTGAATTTCAGAGGTTGTCAGTCATGGTACCAGATGTATCGGAGAGGAGGTTAGTTATCTTATTTACAGAAGGATTGTCTGAACCCCTCAAGGGATGGATTAAGGCATTTGATCCACCAACACTGCAGGAAGCCATGAGGAAAGCACGAAGTATGGAACTTACAGCTCCTTCTAACCGGTTCACTCCCAGGAGCACTACCTCTTTCAAAGACAACAGGAAGTTTGATAAAAATAAAGGGAAGAGCCTTGAAACCAAAGGGAAATCTACCACACCCCTAGATACAGAAGCATTAAATGACTTGCGAAGGAAGAAACTATGCTTCTATTGCAAAGGTCCATATGACAGGGATCATGATTGTCCCTTGCGACCTAAAGGGAAAGCCAATAGAGTTATGTGGGCATATTACGAAGGATCAGATTCTGACAGTACGGCAAAAGAGGATGAACATACTGGATCAAAATCTGAGGAAGAGACAGGAAAGTCAGAACAGAGAGAAGAACCTGAATTGCATCTACAGCAAGGACGTTTGTCTAGCATTCAACAGGAAGGATCTTTCAGGTTACGTGGTGTCCTAGCAGGGCAGAAGGTGATTACCTTAGTTGATATCGGAGCTACACATAACTTCATTGATGCAAGATTGGTCGAGCGTCATGGTATTAAGACTGAAGAATTTGAAGGTCTTCGTGTACAGGTGGCTGACGGATACACTCTTAAGTGTAACAAGATAGTCAGAGACATGCCTTTACGCCTGAATAATTATGAGTTCAAAGCGGATTACCACGTGGTCAATATGGGTGATTTGGATATCGTTTTGGGAATGACATGGTTACGGTTATTGGGTGAGGTTACTTTCCGACTCAGGGACATGGAGATTAAGTTCGAAGTAGATGGGAGGCAGCATGTATTGAGAGCTATTCGGAATAGTGATATCCGAACGATCTCTCTTAGACGATTGGAAAGATTGGTGAGACATGAGGATCTTGAATGGGCAGCCATGTGTACTCTCATGCCTACACAGGAGGAACAACCTAAGACAGAATATCATTCCGACATACAGATATTGAGGGAAAAGTACAGTAAGGTATTTAGCGATATTCCACCTGGAACACCACCTGATAGAGGGATCGAGCACATCATCGAATTGGAAGAAGGTGCTAAACCAGTCATGATTATTCCATACAGGCATCCCAAAAGGCTTAAAGATGAGATAGAGAAAACCATCAAGGAGCTACTCGCAATGGGACACATCAGACCTAGTAAGTCTCCTTTTGCTTCCTCAGTAGTTTTGGTTAAGAAGAAAGATGGTTCGTTACGGATGTGTATAGATTACAGGATGCTGAATAAGAAAACCATTAAGAATAGATATCCCATTCCACGGATTGATGAACTAATAGATGAACTGCATGGGGCATGCTACTTTAGTAAGATTGATTTGAGATCAGGTTACCACCAGATTAGAGTCAGAGAACAGGACATTGAGAAGACAGCATTTAGGTGCCACTGTGGGCATTTTGAGTTTGTAGTGATGCCATTTGGATTGACCAATGCACCAGCTACTTTCCAGTCTACCATGAACAAGGTCTTCCATCATCAGCTGAGAAAATTCGTGTTGGTATTCTTTGATGATATCTTGGTATACAGTCGAACATGGCAGGAGCACATGGCGCATCTAGAAACAGTATTGAAGACTTTGCAAGAAGAATCCTTGTATGCCAAAGAATCCAAATGCGATTTGGGAATGACTGAGTTGTTATACTTAGGTCATATTATCAGCCGAGAAGGTGTACGGATGGATCCTGATAAAATTCATGCTATTGTAGAATGGCCTACTCCTGAGAACCTAACACAGTTAAGGGGATTCCTTGGATTATGTGGATTCTACCACAGATTTGTTTGCGGATATTCACGACATGCGGCTCCTATAACCGATTTGCTTAAGAGGGGAGCTTTCGTTTGGACAGCAAAGGCACAGGCTTGTTTTGACAGGTTCAAGGAGATCATGACTTTGTGTCCGGTACTAGCGTTGCCTGATTTCTCGAAGCCATTTGAACTCCAGTGTGATGCCTCAGGAGATGGTATTGGGGCTGTTTTAATGCAAGATAAACACCCAATTGCATATGAAAGCAGGAAACTCTGTGGGCCAGAGAGATCATTCAGCATTTACGACAAGGAGATGTTAGCCATCATGCATGCACTAGCTAAGTTCAGGCAGTATTTAGTAGGTGGCAAATTCTGCATAAAAACTGACCACAACAGTCTAAGACACTTCCTCGGGCAAAGGGATCTCAATGACAGGCAGCAGAAATGGGTCAGTAAGTTACAGGCATATGACTTCGATATATCTTATGTTAAGGGCACACAGAATGTGGTAGCAGATGCCTTGTCACGAAGACCACATCTTAGTTCAATGATTGAGATCTCTGAGGATTGGAAGCATTTGATTATTGCAGAATATGCCAAAGATTCATGGACATCCAAGATAGTTGATGGGACACTTGTTGATACCAGGTACACACTTGTGGATGAATTAATTATTTACAAGAGCAGGGTATTTTTAGTCCCAGGATCGAAGGTGAGGCAGTTCATTTTGCGAGCTCTTCATGATTAACCTACCGCTGGTCACCCCGGATACTTTAAAACATATAGATAGGTGCGAGAACGGTTTACATGGAAAGGACTTAAGAAGGATGTTTTGCAGTATGTTCGTGAGTGTTCTATTTGCCAACAGAATAAACAAGAACACACCTTTCCAGCAGGGCTTCTACAGCCACTTCCCATTCCGTGTCAAAAGTGGGAATGCATATCCATGGATTTCATTTCTGGGTTGCCCAAGGCTCAAGGACGTGATTGCATTTATGTGGTGGTGGATAGGCTAACAAAATATGCTCATTTCTTTCCCATCACCACTACTTATACTGCAGTACAGGTAGCCGAAGTATTCTTCAAGGAGGTTTTCAGGTTACACGGGATACCCCGCAGTATTGTCAGTGACAGGGATAGTAGATTCTTGAGTCATTTCTGGCAAGAGGTGTTTCGATTATGCGGCACTGAGCTCACACCCAGTACTAGTTATCACCCGCAAACCGATGGTCAGACGGAGATAGTAAACAAATGGGTAGAAGGCTACTTGAGAAATTACGTCGCCGACCAGCAAAAGGCCTGGGTAAGATGGATTTATTTGTGTGAATATTGCTATAACACCACTTTCCACATGTCTATCCAAATGACACCTTCTCGAGCATTATACGGTTATGATACACCCAGTTTCATTGACTTATTGATGAGTAATGTTCGGGTTCCACGTGCTGGGGAATTACTGCAAGAAAGTAAAGATATCATTAGCTCTCTATGTGATAACATCGCTCGAGCACAGAATCAGTATAAGCAATATGCAGATCAAAAGAGGACGGAGAGAAGCTTTGAGGTGGGTGACATGGTTTACTTAATGCTCCAACCATTTCGACAATCGACTCTCAAAAAGAGTGGGTCAGAGAAGCTTAAACCCAGATATTATGGACCATTCAGGATCAGTAGGCGAATAGGGGAATTGTCTTATGAGCTTGAGCTTCCAGCTGACAGCAAAGTATATAATGTGTTTCATGTATCACGTCTCAAAAAGGCATTGGGACAGAATGTGATCCCTTCTGCAGTCTTGCCGCCCCTGGATGATGAAGGGAAATTGATCATGGTACCGGAATTCATTCTAGAAAGTAGAGAAAAATAGCTTCGCCGAAGAGTAATCAGAGAATATTTGGTTAAATGGAAGGATCTACCAGCCGAAGATGCTACTTGGGAGAATGAGACCATTTTGCAGCATCCAGCTCTGAGATTGCTTGAGGGCAAGCAATATCCGGAAGGGCAGACTGTCATGTCCCTCTCTTAGCAACATAATTATAACAAGGGATTTGCCTATCATTGACTCTCGTAGGCAAATAATTATGGGAAGAGGGTCGATTTTGTCTTCCAATTAAGTAAGCGGGGCCTACTCATTCCAGTATTAAATAAAGGTTGTATTCTAACTCTATAAAGTTTATTATTTAATTTTATAAAGTTAATATTTGTAGTGCAAGATGATTCCGGATAATTTCCAGAAACTTCCCGACAAAGAGATAAATAGAGGACATAGGGTTCCTTTGGAGGCAGGCAATTTTGTGGATTCGATTTCTATTCCATTGGAGTGATTTGTGGCCATTGGTCTGCAAATTCTCAGACTATCTTTGGGAACGTTAACTCCCATGGATAAGCGGTTTTGAGGGTGTGAAATATCATCTGAATCATCGCGAATTTGGAAGTGATACCACTGTCACTTCATTTGAACAAAGTTTGGCGACCTGAGACCAGTTCGTGGTCATCAGGATATCATATAGAAGGTGTCAGCTCAATTCAGAACCATTACTCCTTTCAGATAAGGCCGAAAACCATCAACCCGACTTACCCGCCCTCCAACAGTCCCAATTCCAAGCATAGAAAAAGGACGTTCGAGACAAGGAAGCATCGAATTGTCAGGGAGGTGAAACGCATGGGAGAAGAGCAGATCTAGTCTGCTAACGACTTAGGAAGGGGATCGTGCGGGCAAGAAAACGTTGGATCGAGCATTGGATTGATATTCCCATTGCAGATTCGCCGCATTGGCAATCACCTTGGATAGCGCAGGTTTGGGATCCCTCTCCAGATCTGAACCCGACTCAAGACCCTCACCATTCGGCGCATGCGGTGGTTGTAGAATGAACGCGGACCAATCTTAAGGGGAACCCGTTTACAAAGAACAGGCGCAGGTTTAAATAACACTCCAAAACCGTTCAGACACCATTCGGAAGGAGGAAGAATCGAAGGCATGGTTCGCATTGGGAAATGATTGCGCTCAGACCCGAAACTGGGTTATAAGTTTGATAGCAGCGCCACTCTTTGAAGGCAGATCCTGACCGAATTCCACAACATCTTGTTGACGGCAAACTCAGGCGAGAAAGAATACTCTTGAAGTCATTTGAGGGGGTTGACTCATTGTGTGGAGACATTCAGATTGACGAAGATAAGGAACTCAAAGAGGAAGCGCAGCATGAATTTTCTGTGAGTATATCGAATGTTGCCAATGTCTTTTTGTTAGCCTTTAAGGTGAAGTATCACCCTGTTGTTACCACTATCAGCTTACGTATATGTAAAGTGCAGAAGATGTCTTGCAATATGTGTTAACACTTTCATTTTGAATAAGGAAAAGAAACATTGTGGAAACTGTTGAAAAGGGTTATTTCAATTCTACACAGAAAATCTTAAAAGACTCTAGTTTAGTTCATCTTCAAATTCCTAACCGTTAAATGACAATTTGCATCTGAAAGTGAAAGTTTTCTTGAAAATTCATAGTTCATTGTCAGTTTAGGAAAAAAAGTGTAACCCACTATTGTGGGTTCACCCGGACCTTATTCAAGGATTGGCAAATAGAAAGGAAGATTCTTCATTATTCAAACCTTGTTGTCACATAAAATGTCCACTTGATAAAATATGGTAGAAAACCACATAATAAGACTCTTTGGAAGGTTCATGAGTCATACCATGAGGCAATACTTGAGACATTAAAATGTAGAGAGAGAGAGAGAGAGAGAGAGAGAGAGAGAGAGAGAGAGAGTACCAATATAAATAAATAAAAAATATAAAGGAATGCCAATATTGAGTATTTTATACAACAAAGATTTTTCCAAACCAAAGGCAATAAGTCATTCATAATAGTTAGACAATTAAGAACCAGATATATATGAACCAGATTATTCTTACATATGTATACAATATTATTGACCAAATTAGAATTAGCAAAAGGATATTGCACATAATCTCTATTACAAAAACATGGAAACTTTACAATTTTAATAGTTATATTCTTTAGTCCCAAAAGGGCATTACAAATATTGCTCAATAATCCCTTACAATAGAAACTATTTACAAAAAATGGCATGTACTTGTATGAGGAGATCATATATTACAAAAATCCCACACTAAAGTAGTTGGCTAGCCACTCAAAAAATAATAACTAAATTCAAGTGGGATCATAAAGATACCTTAATAAACTAGTATCCCTTTCACTCAAGTAACATCTTGGTTGTCTACTTGACTGGGATATGTTTGGGAACTAATAATATCTATTTAAACTAACGTCTCTAGAAGTAATTATATTTGTCAATGAAGAAGATGCACCCATTTTATCTACAATAACTTTATATTTGTTAGGATTTCTACTTCTCTTTGATTGAGATACTCTTTCCAAAATCGCATTTGCCCTTTTGCCAATTTGGGAAATTAGTGGGTCTATTCATGGACCTCCTTGGAGTTGGTCACCTAAATGAGAACCTTGAGATTTATTAAGAACTCCATGAAAGAAATTAGTACCTTGAGAAGCTCTCCATTTTTTATTTGAATTGAAACCTTGGATTATAGATGGCTAGCCTTCATTGTAAAAAGAGTGAGAGTGTCTCACCAAAGGTGGCAATGAGCTTTTTGTTGTTCTATTAAGATTATTAATATATTTCAATGAGAACTTTGAGGGATCATACACAACTTGATTATCATGGCTTCCCAAGTGCTATAAATACAAGGCCATTGATGAATAGGCATTTCTAATTGAAATATCTGTGGTGTTGGAATGAAGTGCATGACCATATTCTTTTCCTACTAATGAGCCAATTTGAGGCTTCACTTCACATTGCTCCATGGATAATTTTATAGCACTTGTTACTTCTTTATCTAAAATTTTTGTGTTTGTGTACATGTACACTAAAGAGATTCTATCATTACTTGACCTAATAGTAGATGTTGAGTATTCATCATCATCATCTGACATAGACTCATATGCATATGTAACTTCTTTCCTTTGTCACTTTCTCCTTCCTAGCACTTTCTCATTATCTATAACTTCTTTCATGGGTCCAAGAAGGTCTTCCCACTCTTTCCCATTAGTTCTAGGTTTTGTCTCTTCATCCTAAGTAACTGGCATTTCTTGGATGGGACCAAGATAACCATTTTCTTCTTAAATGTCCTTTTCTCTTAGATTAATATCTTTATTAAGCAGGTTTTCTATATCTTCCTTTGTATATTTAATGGATGTAGCTACAATTCCATTTAATATATCATGCAATTCCTTAATAGTGTCATTCTTATCAAAATTCATAACCAAATTCTCTATGGCCAATTTTTTTATTGATCATTGCAATATTTTTTCCTCGACTAAACATTTTGTAATCAGTTGATATACAATCACAATTTCCTCTTGGCCAATTCTATGGGCTCATGATTGAGCTTGTAGATCCACAAATGGGTTGAAATTTAGATCTAGTAGAAGAATAGTATTAGCAAGAATTCATTCACTAACATCGCATCTTTATAACAACTAAATTCTGGTGCACTATAAGAATTAGTTCTCAAAATAATTAAATTGTAAAGCATACCATATAAAATAACTATGTCAGCACTCGGCTACATCATATAATAAGTTGAAATTAGATAACCATTAAAATACTTTGTAAAGTACAACCTACATATCATATACAACCACATCAAGTGAGTTAAAATGAATATACAACCACTTGTCAAGGGGAGGGACAAAGTGTTCAAACTTCAAACATCTAACATGAAACTACTTGGAAGTTCGTGTAAGGATTTTTTTTACATTAATTGCATTGTCCTTGCAAATGGAAGTTGTTTGTCTATACAACTATAAATTCCACCTTTTTTTATTTTAATTTAGTAGGATGTTCCAAAGTATTTGGGAAAAATTTTCATGAAAAGATATGCCTTGGTAAGTTACCGATAATTCAACATCCTTCAATACAAAGATGTCAAGATCATTTTTTTTTGCATCATCTACAAAGTCATTGTAATTGTTCCATTATTGATGCCACATAGGATCTTCACCTTTAGCATCTTTGATTAGTCAATTAACTTATTAATCTTTCCTCCATAGGAATGATAAGGCATGGAGGGTCAATCCAACTATTAGTCAATGCATTGAAAAAGTAGTTCTTGGCCATGCCACTAATGAGAATCATTTTGATCTTATTTTCATACTCAATACCTCATTTTTCTTGAATGAATAATATATTGTTTTCAATGTCTTTGAAATATCTGTGGCTAATAGCCTATTTCTTATTCACTTATTTTTTTCTTCCTCATGTGCTCAAAAGTTGTATGGATACATTGCATCACACTATCACCATTCTTGTGTGGAAATGAAAGTCTGTGACCATGCCACAAATGGTCATTGTGAAGTTACGTGTTATGGAGAAACTCATGCCACATCAAATTTTTTGAGAGCTCAATTTAAGGGTGAACATTTAATGCTTGGAAAAATAGTTGTATTCCTTGGCTCTTCGATGTCACAATTCTCACTCCCCTTCTTGATTTTAGGGATCCTCTCATAACACTCTTTCATTACATAAATATCAAGTGACATTTCATATCACCATTTATTCTACAATTATGTTTTAGGGGTACTAGGAATCTTAACTAGGGTCCTAGAATATCCATAGATGGACCCATTTGACCTAATACATAAACTGAAAAAATTGCTCAAAAAGTTGCTTGAGCAAGTTTTGCAATTTTTGCAAAAAAGTTGCTAATGGAGGTTTGGGAAGTTATAACAATCCATATTTAGGTGTATGAGCATGGGTGTTAGGATAAACCATAGACATAAATAAACTACATGCAAATATAACCACTAATAGAAAATAATAGATCACATAGAAATGAACACAAGGCACCAAGATTTAACGTGGTTCATCCAAACCCTGGGCTACGTCCACCAAACAACAAGTCCGATCTTATTACAATCTATTGATTACAACCTAATTACAATCTGTAATCCCTTACAGCTCAATACCACTGCAAGAACCAATTTTGCATCACAACATAATGAAAAATACCCAACCCTAAACCCTTTTATACAAGTATTAAACCACTTTAGGGTTATAACATGTCGGCCATAATTAGCCATAACTTTAGTGGTGAATCTACGATTGGCGAATACTACCAAAAAAAAAAAAAATTAGGGACGATGCCCTGAACCCCACTAATTATGAAGTATGTACAGTACTTTCCTGATCAGTCACCACAATCTAACAATGGGAAACATATTTTAGAAGGCCAGAATGTTTCCAATTAGATTTCACACTCATTTCCAACCAAGTTACATTTTTTAGCAACTTTTGCAAAGTTCACTAGATTTCACTTCTAGGACTTGGAAAAGGTTCCAAATTATATTTAAAACAACTAAAAACACTTAATCCTATGCTATCTTGACCAAAAACTCAAAAAGACCCAATTTTGTCTAATTATCAACTTTTGCTCATATCTTGCACAAAGTGACCTAGGAATACATATCTTACTCATATCTCCCTAACTGTTCATTATGGGATCAAACTATTTCATTAGCTCTGAGTGGCCAAGTAAACCCTAATCCAAAACCCATCATGTCTTATTGAGTGCTCGAGAATTCTCAAGCATGCCAAACTGATTTTACCCTAAGAGTCACTAAATTTCATAGGGCAATGATCTTTGATGGGGTATATCTCAAAGCTCGTGCAAGGTATCGATGCAATTATGAGTGTTATAGGGTTGTGTTGCTAACACCTATAATAACTTCTCTCACTTTTTAGAGATTGTATTCCATTTTGATTTTGTGCCCAATCTTAGGTGGTGCTAAAACTTGTAGTATTGGCCAATACAAAGTCATTAATTGCTGAATGTGTCCAACCATTCATCGTGGATCAAACTATCCATTTATTTAGCTCTAGGTGGCTAAGTAAACCCTAGTTCCAATCTCATCCCATTCCATTAACTGCTTGAACATTCTTAGGTATGCCAAACCAAATTGACCCTAAGAGTCATTAAATGTCATAGGGTAGCGATCTTTGACAAGGCATATCTTGAAGCTCGTGTGAGGTATGAATGCAATTTTAGGTGCTATAGGACTATGTTGGTGACACTTACAATAAGCTCTCTCTTTTTGGAGATTAGATTCCATTTTGATTTTGTGGCACCATATAGGGTGATACTAAAACTTCTAATATTGGCCAATAGAAAATCACAAACTAGTAAGTCTCTCTAACTGTTCATCATGGGATCAAACTGCCATTTTCATTAGCTTTGAGTGGCTGGTTACACCCTAGTTCCAAGATCATCCAATCTTGCTAACCACTTGAATAATCTTGGGCACACCAAACAAAATTGACCCTAAGAGCTATTAAATTTCATAGGACAGTGATCTTTGAGGGGGCATATCTCAGAGCTCGTGGGAGGTATCAATGAAATTCTGAGTGTTACAAGACCATGTTGTGAACACCTACAATAACCTCTCTCACTTTTTAAGATTAATTTCAATTTTGATTTTGTGGCCCCATTTCAATGATGCTTAAATTTTGTAGTGTTTCCTAGTACAAAGATTCCAACTATTGAATCTCTCCAACCATTCATTGTGGGATCAAAATGTCTATTCTCCTAGCTTTGAATTGTTGGGTAAACCCTAGTCGCAATCTAATCCCATCTAATTGACTATTTGAATGTTCTTGGGCACACCAAACCAAATTGACCTTAAGAGTCATTAAATTCCATAGGGCAATGATCTTTGATGGGGCATATCTAAGAGCTCTTGCAAGGTATGGATGTGCTACAGGACTATGTTGCTAACACCTACAATAACTTCTCTTTCTTTTTAGATATTAGATTCTATTTTGATATCGTGGCCCCATCTTGGGTGATGCTGAAATTTTTACTATTGGCTAGTACAAAGTCACCAACTCCTTAACCTCTCCAACCATTTGTCATGAGATCAAACTATCTATTCTATTAGCTCTAGCTAGCTGGGTAAACCTTGGCCCTAAGCTCATCACATCCTGTTGATTGATTGAATGTTCTTAGGCACACCAAACCAAATTGACCCTAAGAATCATAAAATGCCATATGGAAATAATCTTTGAAAAGGTATATCTTGGAGCTTGTACAAGGTATGGATGCAATTTTAGGTTATACAGGATTGTGTTGTAACACCTACAATTATCTCTGTCTCTTTTTGGAGATTGGATTCTATTTTGATTTTGTGGCCCCATCTCGAGTGATGTTGAAACTTGTAGTATTGACCAGTACAAATTCAACAACTATTGAATCTCTCCAACCATTCATCATGGGATCAAATTGTCTATTTTGTTAGCTCCAAGTGGCTTGGTAAACCCTAGTTCCAAGCTCATCCCATCCTATTGACTACTAAATGTTCTTGGGCATGCTAAATGAAATTAAACCTAAGAGACATTAAATGCCATAGAGAAGTGATCTTTGATGGGGCATATCTCAGATGTCATGTGAGGTATAGATGCAATTATAGGTGCTACAGGATTATGTCACCAATACCTATAATAACTTCTCTCACTTTTTGGAGATCAAATTATTTTTTGATTTTGCGGCCCCATCTCGAGTGATGTTGAAACTTGTACTGTTGGATAGTATAAAGTTTCCAACTATTGAATCTATTCAACCATTCATCATGGTATCAAATTATTTATTTTGTTAGCTCTAGGTGGTTAGATAAACCCTAGTCCAAAGCTCATCCTATCATGCTAACTGCTAAAACATTCTCAGGCATGCTAAACCAAATTGACCCTAAGATTCATTAAATGCCATAGGGAAATGATCTTTGATGGAGCATATCTCAAAGCTCGTGTGAAGTATGGATGCAATTCTAGGTGCTACAGGACTCTGTTGCTAACTCCTACAATAATGTCTCTCACTTATTTGAAGATCGACTTCTATTTTGATTTTGCAGCCCCATCTCAAGTGATGCTAAAACTTGTAGTGTTGGCTTGTATAGAGTTACCAAATATTGAATCTCTCCAACCATTCATTTTGGGATTGAACTATCTATTCCATTTTCTTTGAGTGGCTAGGTAAGCTCTTGTGTCAATCTTTTCCAATCATATTGAGTACTCAAACATTCTCAAGTATACCAAACTGAATTGACCATAAGAGTCACTAAATGCCATAGGGAAAAAATATTTGATGGGGCATATCTTGGAGCTCGTGTGAGGTATGGATGCAATTTTGGGTGCTACAAGATCATGTTTCTGATACCTACAATAACCTCTCTCTCTTTTTGGAGATCAGATTCCATTTTGATTTTGCAACCCCATATTGGGTGATGCTAAAACTTGTAGTGTTGGCCAATACAAAGTCACCAACTATTAAGTCCCTCCAACTATTCATCGTGGGATCAAATTTTCTATTATGTTAGCTTTGGGTGGTTGGGTAAACCCTAGTTCCAAGCTCATCCTATCCTATTGATCACTCAAACATTCTCAAGCACACCAAACCAAATTGATCCTAAGAGTCATTAAATGCCATAGGGTAGTGTTTTTTGTTGGGGCATATCTCAGAGCTCATGCAAGTTATGGATGCAATTCTAGGTGCTACAAGACTATGTTTCTTACATCTACAATAATATCTCTCCCATTTTGGATATTAGATTCCATTTTTATTTTGCAGGCCCATCTCGGGTGATTTTGAAACTGTAGTTTTGGCCAATACAAAGTCACCAATTGGTGAATCTCCCTAACTATTTGTCATGGGATTGAATTGTCTATTCTGTTAGCTCTAAGTGGCCTAGTAAACCCTATTGAAAATATTTAATACTAAGCTAAGTTACTTGGAGGGGAGGGGTGAATTAGTAGCTTCTAAAACTTCAACAATTTCAACCTTTAATCCAACCATTCAATTAGCATTTATCCATCGTATAAATTCTGATCTAATTGCATGCATAAGAAACTAAAAGCATTCATAACACTAAAACAAAAAGATTTGGTGACCCAAAAACCTTCCAAATAGAAAGCAAAATTGGAGTAGAGATAATACCCATAACTTTACTATTGCGGTATAAAGGTATCCTGTTAAATCTTACATTGATCACTTTTGATGATCTACCCTATTAGGAGCAATAAGGACTGTTAGGTCCACCTTGTGAAAGGATTTACAAACATCCAATTAAGTATGCACTAGGTAAAGAGATTTACAAAAGACTATTAAGTCTATGTTGTGAGAGGATTTGATTGATCCACCTATTAGGATGAAATAGTAGATGATCTCTGATTTGCAACTTAGCTTGCTGAGTGAGATTCCTTTGTGTACTAATCACCTTTCTATGATAGATATGTCTCTACTACTCCTTATGCTATTATGGCCTTTACAATTTGCTCCTTCTTCTTTTCTCTGATGTAATTTGCATTCACATCTTCATATTTTCACACATTCATACATCCATACATTGGATATGATACAATGCATTACATATATATCAATCCAATTATACAAATTACAAATTCAACCATCATACAAGTTACCACGAATGTTACAAAGTCAGCCCACATGAAGACATTTAGGTTTTGAAGACTGACTCAGTGAGGTTCTGATATTTGGCATCCACTATCAATATTCAACATCATCATGCACTCAATAGATGTAGAAGCTCAGTCCATACTGATCACTTCTAAGTAGTCCTAAACTCGATCTACACTAGTGACTTGGTACATATTGTGAAACTCATCATATAAACTGAGTCTCTTGATTTAGACTATATGACTTGGTAGATATTCTCACCTCGAGATCAGTATAAAATGAGTCTCTTGGGTAGCACTGGAAAGCTTTATTAACACTAGACTCTCATCACATATGTTGTGAACTTGGTGAATACTGTACTATTTAGTAACCATTGATAAACTCGGCATCAACTAAAATGCAACCATTGGGATTTGTCCAAAGGACTCGGTAGCAATTATAGAACTCGGTGATAACTAAAATACATGACAAACATAGAGAACTGTATAATGAGCATGGTAGCTATATACAATCTAAATAAGTGGTTGTCACTAATAAAAAACTTGACTGATATGTCAACAATCTCCCCCTTTGGCATTAGTGACAAAAACACTTATTAGCCAAAATTGAATACCTTATATCCATCACCATGTGATACTGGCTTGGTAAAGTATATTGTTTTTGGAATTTTTCAAAATTGATTTTGTAAGGTATATAGAATATACTATACATCTTCCTGATATATAGAAAATTATTGCAAATTCTCCCCCATAGCATATTTCTTCTCATACTATGTGTCTCTCTATGTGTCTTACTCCCCCATAACATATGGCTTTCTCCAATATATCTATTCTCCCCCTTTTTTACATTAATGCCAAAGATTTATTCTATTTTATTTACATAGAGACACCAAAATTAGACAAAAATTCAAAATGTACCTTAGAAATGATTCCCAAAGTTTTATCCCAATTTTCCTATAGGACCTTATGTGTATGAAGTGCAATTTTTACCTCTACTAAAAATTCTATAATATGCTTCATAATAGAGAAGTTGTTGTCATGGATTAGAGTTTTTTAATATGCAATATGTTTTTGCAATGCATCCATGTTGGGATGGATCATGTTTTGTATGTCAATCAATGTGGACTTGATCCTTGCTTCTTCCCTTAGTAATTTATCTTGCATTTATGACAAGAAACTTATTTTCTTGAAGTGTTCAAAGCTTGAACTGGGGTCAAGTTGTAGTTGCTAAGCACTAACCTTTAGATCTTCATCTATTTGGACAATTTTTCCTTTATTTCCATTGTAAAACTAGAAACATTGCATAGCTTCCCAAAAAGTGATGACACATTTGAACATGATGTTTCTAAATTTCCCAAAATTTTAGAGAGCTCTACTTGATGAATGGCAATCTACTGAGCAATGTGCTCCATCACTTTATTGTTAAACTTCTTTTTAGCCTTCTCCACTAGCTTATCTTGTCCATTAGTGTCTTCATTGAATTTCTAGACTACTTCTGCTAGTTGATATAAAATATGTTGAGAAGAATCAATCTCAATTCCTATAGCCTCTACCAAAATGTTCTTGGCATCTTAAATTATCTTATACTCTTTATTTCTCTCCTCTCTTAGCCTTTGTTGTTTAGCCTTCTTTTGGAGGAGTTCACCAAATGTCTGTATTTGGTCTGGAGTAAGCTTGTAAATATCCCAATTAGGGATTACTATTTTCTCATCTAAATCAATGTCCTCCTCTATCTCCTTCCCTTTTCCCAAAAATTTTGTGCTCAATTGAACCTTGGGCTCAACTATCCTTAGACTTATTGCTTTTGTATCTGGAATAGAAATAATGGTAGAGATACTAGGGCTTACAGTAAAAATTGATACTATACTAATTGAAGGAATACTTATAGAAATACTTGAGAAACCCAAAATTGATGTACTCAAAATTGTAGAACCCAAAACTAGTGTGCTTACAACTGAAGAAGTCAAAATTGGTGAAGTCAAAACTAAAGCACTTAACTCAGTAGATGAAGAAGGAATCTATAGCTCAATGGGTGAAGTGGAAGTCACTTTTTTTCGTGATATGCTGAGCTGAGTAGGAACAAAGAGCGATTGGACATTTGATATATCACTAGTGGTCACAATAAAACTTCTTGATTTTGTCTCCACACTTGATGTTGACACTGGCATGCTTGGAGAATGAGGAAGTGAGGAAATGTTTGCTATAGCTATCTTGACTAGGTTAGTCTCCTCATCATCTTCTTTTTCTTCCTTAGCAGCCTCAGGTCCTTGATCCTCTTCATCTTCTTAATTGTCAAAGTGAGTTACTTCTTCAACATTCTCTTCTTCATCTTTCACCTTATCTTCTTCTTCATCATCATCTTTGACATTGACTAGAAAATCACTTGGTTTATGTAACAAATATATATTCTTCCAAGTTTTTTTTGCATTCCTAACAACATGTTCAATATCCTTGATAAAAAATAGACAAGTATTGAACTTTAGAGTCAATTTTTTGTCATTTTTCTTCAATGACACTTTTACCTCGGCATCTGATATGCTTGGTAATAACTACCTTAGGGTTTGTCCATATATTTCCTTGATAGTTTGCATAGAAAAATCCCATCTTGGCTTTATCTTTTCTAATAATTCACTAGGAACTTGAGAAGTGAGCTGATCTAGTGAGTATTTCCATTTACCCATTTTAGTCAACATTGGGTCTTCAACTTGCTTCTGCTCCTCTACTATCCTAATTTCATATGTTAATGATTTAAAAAAAATTATGCCTACTCCTTCTTCCAATTGCTTTAATCTATCCTAGAAGTTGAGTGGAGGTTTTCTAAATATGATATCTCATCCTTCTTTGTTAGCTTTCTTTCTTGACCTCTTGGTGAATATTGTAGTGGATGGTTTTGCTAGGTTGGTGATGATAACCTTGCCTTTCTTTTTTAAAGGTTATTCTTCCTCACACTCTTCCTCTGTTAGGATAAACCACAGACAAAAATAAAAACTACATGCAAATATAACCAATAACAGAAAATAATAGATCACACAAAAATGAACACAAGGCGCCAAGATTTAATGTGGTTCACCTAATCCTTGGGCTACGTCCACCAAATAGCAAGTCCGATCTTATTACAATGCAGTGATTACAACTTGATTACAATCTGTAATCCCTTACAACTCAATACTGCCACAAGAACCAATTTTGCATCACAACATAATGAAAATACCTAACCCTAAACCCTTTTATACAAGTATTAAACTGCTCTAGGGTTATAACATGTTGGCCATATGTCGACCATAATATGTCGGCTACCATGTCAGCCATGAACCCCACTATTTATGAAGTATGTACAATACTTTCCAGATCAATCACCATAATCTAACAATCTCCCACTTGGGGACTGATCAGGCTCCACACTAAACAACAATCTCCCACTTGGAGATTGATCCTGTACCAATACCACTACCACATGGGGCTCCCACTGGATCAAACCACGCTGGACTCTACTATTCTTTTATTCATGGTCAGTCTAAAAGACCAACCGAAGCTGAAGAGGAGTTCAGCTTCTCCCTTGTTACAACCTTTGTCAACATATCTGCTGGATTGTCATTGGTATGTATCTTCTCCAGCTTTCACTGTCCATCCTCCCAAACTGACCGAATGAAATGGTATCACAACTGTATGTGTTTGGTCTTAGAATATAGAGCTGAATTCTTAGCAAGATGAATGGCACTCTGACTATCTATAAACAAATAATTATCCTAACAATTTGTATCAGAGCTTGGTTTTGGCCTGGTCATGGGTTCAAATCTCCCTGGTGCCTTCTCGACCCGCGTAAGCACCTGGTATGCGTGTTAAGGGGGAGATTTTTGGGTGATGAGACATGCTCCCCTACCCACAGGTGGTTAATTATGTGGTGTTCCATGTTCACTAACATTCATGGCTTTTGGTGCAACGGAAAATGGGCCCTACATCCTCATCCTCTACTTCTTCACCTTGCTCATCCTCACCTTTTCCCTCGGTTAACAATAGGGGTAAACTTGATTTCAGTTTTACAATTCTTCTTTTCCCTTTGTTGATTGCCTAAGGGAGCTTTATTTCAAGTTCAATCCTAGCCTTTGCTTCATCATACATTCCAAAGTATGTAACCTTAGGATCAACTAGTTCATTGATAAGAGGTTCAATGATGTCCTTTTCTTCATCAATGTTGACCTCATACACAAGAGGTTTTACCCATAGAATTCTAGGCTTAACTGCCTGAATATAAACCTTATCACTATCCCGCATGAAACATATATCATCTTTGTAGTCATTAACGAGCTTCTTGGGGATTCACAACTTGTTGTCCATTTTCTCCTTAAATACATCAAAATAATTGTCCATGATACTATTGTAATTTTCACCCATCTCTACAATATACTCATTGATTGGATAGGGCACATGCACATCTTTTCTCCATACTACAGTTCCTTTAGAAGGAAAGAATTTTTGTAGATAAAAGAATAGAAAAGTCAACAAGGAACCAAATTTATATGGATTGTTATTTGATGTTCTTATGCTTCCCATGTTCTTAATGAACTTTCTTAGCAATAGCTCAGCAAGGTTGTATGATAGATTGTTCTTAACCACCTTGTAAGCTAAGTCCATAGCTTCGCATGACACACTATTCAGTCTGCTTGAACTGTATATCTTGTGTGCAATGGTGTGAATACCAAACTTCAATTTTGCATTAGTGACATTGCTGATTTTCATTCCTCTGCCATCCCATTTGGCTAGGTTTTTCTTTTCAGTTCTACCCGACCTAGGGTTTTTGTCTTTTTGGCTTTGGCTAGCATAGGGAGGCCAATGATTTGATAAATCGTCTTCTTGGTTATTAGAATTGGTTTTTATAGCCATAGCTACCTATTATGCACCCAGTTGAGAATAAACCTAATCCATTTGATTTGAAATTTTTGGACATGTGATGGATGTGTGTCAACCCTTTGGTTTCCAGATGTTGATGCTTGGGTTTTAGGACTCCATTCACAAATAACTGACCTAGGGAATCATCCATTTCTAGTGTACAAATTTCTTAGATAATGCATTTGAAATGAGTGCAAATATCATTGATAAGAAGTATCTTGGGTGGAATTTAGGATTGCACACCACTTCGATCTAGGGTTTTAGCAACTGCAGGAGTGAGCTTGAAATCTGGCACCTTCCGCTCAACTCCACAAACCAACATGTTAGATCCTCATTTAACCTTGTTGCTACTAGATGTCATTTTCACTTGGTAGGGTTTGAGAGAATTTGAATGAATTTCATTAGAAACTCACTCAAATCACTTTGATTGCACTAAAAATCACTCTTTGTAATAGCACTCAAAATTTCACGATAGGAAATGATTTTGATTCCATGCCTTTTGTTCAAATTTTGTCACTAATACTTGGTATGAAAGTAGATATATTGATAGACTATCATCCACTACTTGGCATTGAACACTCTGTGAAGTCTTTGTGACCTAGTAACCATAGGTATCTTTATTACTCTTGACCTCACATGGTAGAGTCTATGACCTGACCTCACTCAGTAGAGAAGTAACTCGATAGTAATTGATACAAATCTTACTCAATGATCTCTTTGTATCCTAAATGTATCCTTCATAGACTTAGGAACCCATTGTTGTGTCATCTCTTTTTAGATGTTATCAACTTTTTCCTTGTTCTCATCTTCTATTCTACCAGTATTCATGCAGTTCTTGGCAAGATGTCCAATTTTTATACAAACGAAACATCTTTTGGTAGAATCTCTTTTCCTCATATGACTTTTAACACAATTCATACCATTCCAAATTCTCCACAGTAATGACATCTACACCAAGTGTTGTAGTTTCATCCAAATATTGCTTTCACAATTTGCTTTGTCAAATTCAATACCTTGGTTTTTCATTCTAATTACTTGTGTTCGTGTTTCTTGCATTTGTGATATTTGCCTTCAATTCCTAGTTTCTCTTTGCATTCATTAGCTCTATGACCATGCTAATTGGAATTGTAGCATTTTCCATTGAATTTTACTTTTCCATTACTCTAGCACTTGTTTGATGTATGACTTGTCTTACCATAGTGATTGCAAGTAGATCTTTGGTTCTTTTGAGCTCCTTACTTGGATGATTCTCCTTCTTCTATATATCCAATTCCTACTTTTCCTTTTTTCCTATAGATGTTTTCCTCATTCAATTGATTCATGTCTGCTTGAGATTTCATCATTCTTTCATTGATTTTCTTCTTAGAGTTTAGATCATTCCTCAATCTTTTATTGATTTGTCTTTCAGATTTCAGATCATTTTTCATTCTTTCATTGATTTTCCTTTTAGAATTTAGATCATTCCCTATTCTTTCATTTTCAAATCTTAGGCTCATGATTTCTTCATTTGCATTGGAGAACTAATTAATAAGGTCTGCTTGCTGAAGGGATTGCTTCTGGATTTCATTTTTCCTTCCATCTATCTCTTCTTTTATCTTGTTTCTCTGCTCCAAGACTTCACATAACCTTAATGACTAAATTTCTTGTTCTCTTCTTAGCTTTCTTACTTCTTCTTGCAGGGAACCATTCTTTTCTAGGAGTTCTTTGATTGCTTCATTGGCTTCATCTAAATTGCTTGAATGAAGGTCTTCAATGTAGAGTTGATCATTCATTCGAGTTGCAACTTCTTTTCTTCTTTTCAAGGACTGAGAGAGTTTCTCCTTTGCTTTCTTGAGTTGGGAAATGGCCATTTCTAAATCCAACTTTTTATTGTCAATGGCTTTTTCAAGTCTAAATATCTCCATGGCCTTGATCTTTTCTCAAGCTATTAAGCTTTCTCCTTAGAACCAAAAAGCTCTGATACCAGTTGTTGGAAATGTTTATGACTAAGCTAAGTTATTGAGAGGGGAGGGTTGAATCAATAACTTCTAAAACTTCAACAATTTCAACCTTTAACCCAACCATTCAATTAGCATTTATCCATCATGTAAATTCTAATCTAATTGCATGCATAAGAAATTAAAAGCATTCATAACACTAAAACACATAGATTTGGTGACCCAAAAACCTTCCAAATAGAAAGTAAAATGTGGGTGGGGATAATACCCACTACTACAATATAAAGGTAGTCTGTTAAAGCTTACATTGATCACTTCTGATGATCTGTCCTATGTTGGTCTAATTTTTCACTAAGTAAAATCTTCCTAAAAAATTAGGTGTAAAAAATCAAAGAAGTTCTATATCCTACTTATTAGGGTTTGGTTTTTTGGTTTTGCAAAATTTTAACCCTATGCGAAAACCCACTAAATTAAGTTTTGTGTCCCAAATAAACATGTATAGTCTTGTACTTTTAAAATATTTTGGGTAGGCAGTTGTTTTTAAAATTGGAATTTTGTTTCGGGATCTATTTAGTTTTTCACTTTTCCATTTCTTGTTCCTGAAGTTGTTTACACCGTCAGATCTTTGCAAGATCTATGGTGGTCATTATGCCACATAAAGAAAATACGAGGATCTTATCTTATGAAAAATAATTACCACCAAAAAATAGAAGGACATGGTCATAAAGTAGAAAGTGGGTGCTATATTTTTAATTGTTCCAAACTTTTTGGCAGTATAGCTGATGTCAAAATTGTTAGTACCAGAGAAGGGACTAGCTGGAATATGTTACAATTTACATCACCTATTTTTGGTATTTTCTAGTAAGTGGCTATGTCATGACCAAAAAATACAATAGCCCTATCAGTAGTTATTAGCACCTTGCAAGAAATTTAAAAAGTTCGGAGATTACGAAACGGATGGGCGCCAAAATGTTAAAGTGTTTGTGTGACTTTAATTCTTTTCCAAAAGCATTGATTTTAGTAATAATGGTAGAAAGGTGGGGTTTTTCTTGGTACTATAATTTCAAAAGCCTTAAGGAGGTCGCTATGTCATGATCAAAAAATACAGGAATCCCATCGGTAGCGACATAGTGCCTTGATGAAAAAAGGGAAACATGGAAACAATTCTGAAAGGTGGGTCCCAAATATTTCCTTCATCAGTAATAAGCCATTTAATTACCTTGACACATTGGCATCATTTAAGATCATGTGTGTTTTATGCACTGGGGTTTGTAAGAAATATTTGAGGTTGCTATGTCATGACCAAAAAATTCTTATTTTTTGTCGATAGTGACATAGTGCCTTACCAAAAAAGACCAAACATGGTGAGGCTTAGTTTTATGGTGTTACAGAAAGGATTAAAATATTATATGGTTTTCCAACTTGTTATAATATTGCAAAGTGACATATGACATGGAAAAGCACTCAAAAAAGGGTAGACAAATTTTTTGGATTGTCATATCAAGTTCACATCAATGGTAGGTATTGTGTTGTTATCAAGAGTTGCTCATTTTTTAAGGATAGTGACATAGCGACCAAAGGAAGAAAAGGAGGGACCCACCACAATCATATTAAAACACTAATCAAATGCATATCATCAGATTGAAGTGGAATCAATGACTATCATTATGTCACATAGAAAAAAAGCTAACTTTTTCTGCATGACTATGTAGCGACTTGGCGACACGTGTTTGCAAGTGCTAGTGGGTCCATCTCAAGCCACCAGTAGTAAAATAAAAGCTTATGTGGAGAAATCTTACTAGATTGACTTCTAACTTGGCAAGTGGAAGATGATCCATCCCTAGTTTTATTCCTAGATTGTCAAATTTTTGAGATTGACCGCGTATTTTTAAAATATGAATGTGATGCCACCGTATTTGCCTTACAATTTATTTATGAAGAATCAAGGCTCCTCATGCAAACTAGTAATAGAATATATTGTGGAAATATTTCTATCTTTTCATATGAAAAAAAATCTTTAGGCATCGAAAGAATTCATAGCCATTAAAAACTTGCGCTTGGGGTGATCAGGATGTAAAAGAATTTCAACTTGTTCGTAGAGTATTGCGAAATTGTAGAAAAGGGTAGAAGAGAATCAAGTAAGTCCTTGTTCTCATCATGTATATCAAAGTACCTTGTTCGCCATGCCTCCAAAGAAATTTTTTTGGGTCAAGAGGATTATTTGGCTAGAAATTTTCATGATGATCTTCTAGAATTATTACTTGAATCCACAAATGAGATTGTCAAGGTGAAAAAGTTAATCTCCTTAAACCCTAGACTCAAGATTGTTGATGAATTGTTTGAAAAGGGAAATTAGGTTAGGGATGCTAAAAATTCTCAAATAGGGCTTTTCCTTTTTTTTAAATGGTTCTCAAAAAGGAAATTATTTTCCCCTCATTCAAACATCTAGAATTTTGACTTGGGAAAGTTAGTGGTCCCTAGTGTCTTCATCGATGTTGATTTATTAATGACTATTGCCAAAAGATATGACCCAGCAATCAAGGCAATAAGAATAATAAAATGGTGAATTTTTGATCACAGTAAGCCCTAAGGAAATTAGGGAAGTATTTGGTTTGGAGCCACTATCAAATTATCATACACCAAATGATCTAGAAGGTCTAGAAAAAGATTTTTTGTCTAAAAGGGATACGATCAAGTAGGGTACATTGAGGGCACATACAAGAACAATTGGGAACTAGCCATTAATTACAACCTCCTCTGGGGAACCTTTTAAAGAGAAATACTTCACTTCCTGAGCTATAGAAATATACATGACTCTGTGTAGGGTTTTTGGTGAAGATGAATATAATTCTATGCCTATAAGTTTCATGTATATGATAGCTTAGATTTCTTCTTTTGGTATTGATGTTATTTTTGAATTTTCCTCCTACTTATTAGAAGAAATCCATACAGGCCATGTTGGAATTTCCAAAGGCAAGATTGAAAAAACTTTTGGTCACTATTCTCTCTTGATGCACCTATTTTTGTTCAAAGCAACAACATATTTTGGTAAAGAAATGGATTTGAATAGAGAAAATGAGGGAGAGGCTCTGCCAGCTTAGTTGTGGAGTGCAAACATGACTTGGATGCAAAAAATGCTAGTTTTGTGAGGTTTGATAGGTATTGTGCCTCAAAGTTAAGGCGCCTCTTATTAAGTGGCAATCCTAGAGTTCCTAAGGTAATAGTAAATTTTATTAGACCCATGGATAACCCATCTGATTTGAAAGTATCTCATAACTAGGAAGACATTATACCATACTCTATTGCTACTATTATTAGAGTTTATGGTTTTCCAAGGACACCTCATATTTTTCCTTACCAAGTGCCATTGAAAATAGGAATAGTTGAGGTGTTGTGGCAACTAGGAGGACTCAAAGGCTCAATTTTCCCCACTTGTACTGTAGCCTAGTATTTTGTTACTGCAAAAGGAGACTATTTATTTTTATACAAAATTTTAGATCAGTATGAGATGGCAGTGTCTCATGCCCATTTTTATGATATAGAGGGCTTTTATAACAAAATTCTTATAATAAGGTTTAAATTTGGTGCCATAGATCATGAACCATATTACCCTGAGGATGTAATTAGAAATGAGTTCTCCTTGCAAGAGCAAGAGACCAAGAAGGAAAAGTGGAGGGTTTTCTTAAGGGTTTTGGAATTCATTCATTGTTTTGACAAGAATTATAAGCCTCTTGGTAATGCAAAAATAGAGGCAGATAGAATCAATAAAATCATGATTACTTTTCCTAAAATAATGAAAGTGATGAATGAGAAAAAACATTTATTTATTAATTCATGTCTAGATAAGGCCAAAGAGGTCATGAAAGGATTGGCATATACTCCCAATTTGGGAATAGGAAAATTGATTGTCCAAAAAAGGTTAGGTTATAATGTGATCTAGAATAAGAAGATAGTTGTGGATAAAGGCAAAAAAATAATAGCATCCACTAGTGTTGTCTTGGAAGAAAGACCTAATGAGCCCTCTCCTAAGAGGCAAACAATAACAAAAATAGCAAGGTCCTCACATTGAGGAGTATTCACCTACCCAATGCCCTTTACAGATTGGAGAGAAGTAGCTTAATGGGGAGCAAGTTGAATAGCTAGGGTCCCAAGAGGGAGTATTTATTACCTAAGTAGAGTTGGATGAGGGAAATCCTCAAGAACCTCCTATGCCATTGATTTGATAGTGGCAAAATATAAAGGAAAGGAGTTGGACCCTATAATAGAACAAGCCAACCATGAATTTTTGTCTAATGATAGTTTTGTTAGAACAAGAGCCTTCTACCAATTTGCATGGAGAGAAAATATGGGAAAATATGAGGACAGGTGCAATAAGTTGATGACTAAGCACCCAAAAATGGAGGAGGAAGCCATGCAAAATCAAGTAAAAGATGAAATGATGCTTGAATTCCAAAATATAACCCCTAAAGAGGGGAGACAAATGGTGAAAGCATCAAATATTCTACTGCTACCTAATTGGGATATAGTAGATGCCCTAGTTTTTAACTCTATTTCAAATAAACTAAATTTGCATGGTCAAAATAAGAAAGAAATAAAAGTAGCTAGCTTTAGTGAAGACTAAGCTACCTTAGTTATTTGGTCATTGAGGACAAAAGCTAGGGCTATTTTACCATAGCTAGATGACACTGGTTTAATGGGGAATATCATTGTAAACAGAGTGGTAGATACTACCCATGTGGAGGCTACACTTTTGAATGTTGGTATGTCTCATTTAGCTTTGGCCACTACAAAATGAGATGAGTGGGAAAGGCTAGAATTGCAAGACAAATATGAGAGAGTTTTGGAGGCCTACAATAAAGAAATTCAGAAAAGGTGTTGGTGTTTGAAAATGCTGGAGGATTTTCAATTATCCCTATGAGAATATGAAATGTATAGGGGTAGCTAAGTCCCATTCTCAAAATATCATTTCAGACATAGGGCAACCTATAAGGCTTGACCCTTCTACTTTTGGCTCTACAAGACCTAGGCGGGTAGACCTCAGATTCAATTGATATCATACTAGTGCAAAAACATATCCCTGAATCTATTTACTACAGATGAAAACCCTTGTATCTCCTAATAACTTATGTAATAACACAGATCTACAGTAGCTGAATGGAAATCTATGAAATGCATAAGATGAGTGAGGGTTAAATAATTATAGCTCTTCAACATGGTAGGGAAAAGGCTTTTGATTAATAATGTTGAATTTAGCAAAACCTCAAATATGTAGCAGTAAGACCTAATGATCTTGTAAACTAATTAGTGCCTTATCCAATGGGAAATTCCATGAATTCAAAACATACACCTATGACATCAGGACATATTTTGTATACCCAGACATCAGATCTATATAATCACCTTGTGATTCAGACATCGGTGCTCATTCAAATCTCATTCTCACAAAATATCCTTCTCAAGTAACCAGTAACCTTGTTAAACATGTGTTTCCATTCAAAAAATTTCCTTGTCACCTCAAGCTAGCTGGGACCCACGCACATGCAGCTTTTCCTTTTAAAAGGTGTGTCTCTTTTAGACACTTTTTTATTGTATGCAATAATATTTAAAGATGTTAAAAGTTCACTGTGGAACCAATGTGGGATATAAGTTTTGAAAGAAAACTCCATCTCATAGCTTTGGCATACATGTGTAGCTTCTCCCTCTTTCCTGGACATCTCCTACGACTTGAAACTCCTTTTCATTTAGTTGTGGCTTCCTCTTTAAATTGGTCTACTACCTCTATGTACTTCACATGCACTAGGTTCACTCTTACTTTGCGTTGACCTTCTTCCAACTACATGCAACTTTCCATTGATGAGTGGGTCTCAATGGCATTGGCTTCTTCTATTTCTATTTATATTATGTCTACTCCTTTTCAAAATGTGAGCTCTTTTATATCTTGCTACAGTCTCCTTTATTTGCATACCTTGCATCTTGGACTATGGCATTGGGCTCCTCCTCAATTGAGTTGGAAACTCCTGCTAACGTGTGTCTGCTGCTCCAAACTTGGTAAAACTTCCCTTTTTACATGGCAACTACTCTGTTCTTTTATTTGGTATGATCCTCTTTCACTTCTTAGCTACCCTCTTACACTAGGTTTTCCTTTCCTTTTAAAAATGTGGGGCATTGTTTCCTTGCTTCTCTGCACACGTGAAGCTTTTATTCCTACATTTTCTCATATTCTCAATGTTTTCAGCAGCTTCTTATTAAACATTAAAACTCCCAGCCTAGTCTCGAGTCACACCCTTGACTCATTTGGAATTAATGGCTTATTGTTTCCTATTATGTGTGGAGGTTATACTCTTTCTATGACTGTGAGGGTCTTTTAAAAGTGTAGGTTCCTCTATTTAATCATTCCAACTTCTCTGTTTATGCTGTGAGTTGCTCATTCTCACACAAGACATCTTTTCAATGAATCGACTCCTCCTCTATTCTCTATGATTGCTAGAGTTTTTAATTTTTTATGCTTGATTGCAAGTTACTCTCTTTCTTTGATTGACTATGTTTTCCCTTTGTAATGCATTAGTCAATGTAAGCTTTGCTTTCTCAGCATAGATAGAATATGTTTAACTTAAAACTCCCAACATTATTGAGGTTCACTCCTCCATCAATGTGTTTTATTCATTGTTGATGCCACTATAAAAGCCTCACCATTAAAGCTTTGACCTGCCTCTGACTTCATTGAGCATGTTTTAAGTGTCGAGAATTTTGCACAAAACTACAGTTCACCTTTTGTATATGTCTGCTCAAATGTGAATCTCTAAATCTCTTACTTGGCATGGTTTTCCTTCAAAATGGTGCTTCCAACTACACTTTCTTCTAGCCCACTCTACTCATGCTGACTTCCTTACATTTTTAGGTAGCGGATTCTCCTTTATAAGTTGTGTGGGTTCCCCTTTGTATCTGTTGGTAGCTTTTGTTTTTCTTTATATAAAGAATTGGTTTCCTCTATAATAGATTGAATACTCTCACCCAATACATCTACCATAGATGATGATGTAGTTTCATTAAGTTTTAATTATGAAAGATCTCCAGTTGCAAGCAGTTCAATTTCACCAGTGTCTATTAAATCTAGCATCTCAATAGCAATAGGTCTAGGAGAACCATTTGGCTTTTCTCTTAAAGATGCCTGTGGAGATTCTAAACAAGCAACTACTACATCCTTTTTTTCTTGAAAAAACAATTCCAGAATCTCTAAAGAATTATCTTCTCTTTTTTGGCATAACATCGACTCCAAAACACACGTAGCTTTCAATCGCACCTATATGAGCAAATGAATTTCCTGAGATTTGATCGACCCTCAATGACTTCAAAGGAGGATATCTCTATTCTAGTCAACTGTCCAGTTCTTATTAAATATTAGTCTCCATTTGAAGCAATATCCTTCACATTTTATCAATCTGAAGAAATCAATCGGACCCCAAAGTAGGTTTGGCTAAAAAAAAATTCATTTTTGGACCACTAAATTGACAAATTGATCTACAAATTGATCTGCTAGTCATCTCAAACTGATTAGAATCAAGTTCGATCACTGAACCCTCATTTAAAACTCATTTTACCTTAGATCTAAAAACTATGAATTTCATGTCAAGAGGTCCATTGACTGGCCTTAAAAACTTATCCAAACCTCTGACCTGGCTTTAAAATCTGACCCATTGATTTTTTTCTTGGCATTCTTACACCATGTTGAAGCTCGTCTCATTATGAATTTGAGGTCAAAATATATTTACCCGTCAACATTGACCTCTCAGAACTACCTGCAAGAAACATGTCAGAAAACAATAAATTGGGTTCGGATTTGGCTTTGAAAATTGGGCAAATGAGCACATGGGAAAATGAAACTAGGGGCGTTCGTTCTCTGTCACAAGAAGAAAATGGATCTACGATCTAGGCTCATGATGAATAACTGGATGCAAATGACGATCAGTCAAAATGAGCTACTCAAAATTTGCAGTTTGGAAACACTTGAGAAAAAACATTTTTTGCGAATAGAATTAACATAGAAAAGTGTGTAGACGGATTTTTCATGACATGAAAACCAGCACACTTCAAGTATTTTTAGAGGAAAACACAGTGGTATAATCCATTCAATCTGGAAAATCATGAATTTTTAGTTATGATGTCACGAAAAGGGGTACTAATCAATCTGTACTTGCCGAAACCAGTAAAACTTTAGAAATTGTATTTGGAATCACATTTGAAAACTGATCAAACGGATTTGTCATAAGCTAAAACTTTAAACATAACAAGTCTCTGCCCTCTTCAATGCAACACAAAAGGAATTTTAACATTTTGATCAACTAGATCAAAATTATAATACGTCAAACAGGGCTTCCTAGAATTATGTGCAATGTGCATCAGCATGAAAATAGCAAATGACCAACTTTGAGGAATTCAAAACCTCATCAAACAGACTCGAAACAGCTCAAAATCTGAAACATAGGCTCTTAGGTATCAACACTAAACGCTCCCCAAGAAGAAAGTCATGAAACATTTTTGGGTGTAAGATATTCAACCACAAACATAGCTTCCTGTCACTATTTCACACTCGGGGTAAAATGCAGATTTGAAATTTGCTCAAAACGAGACTTCATAGACTGGCTCAAAATGGCGATTTAACTTCATGGAATAGGTAAACGCACTAAATGGAAGGTTTTAGAAACATTAAACACCTTAGGGGCCTCAAAGGTACAACCAGGTACATATGTATTTATGGGCATTGATTTGACTCAAAATTTCAAATAGACGCTCAAAATGAGAATGCAATTTTGAGTGCCAACAATGGCTCTATCTAGGGGTGCATGCTCCTTGCAGCCATGGCAAGATTTCAGATCTCTGGGAGAAGTAGACCATTCCCAAAACCTCAAAAACATCTCTCTCGAACAGCTTTAATGAAAACAGGAAACTATACTACTATGTACAAGCGATGGCCCTGGGCCACCGAAAAGTTTTCACAACTTCTTACCTCTATCATACATCTAATTTTCATTTACATTCTCCTGAGGCAAACTGAAACTCTCATTATCATTTATTTCACCCAACATATCAATATTCACAATCAGCTCATTAGGCAAAAAAAAACTATCATCATCTTCATAGTGCATATAAAAATCAGACATACTTTCTCCATCTTGCTCACTATGAAAAAATGAATCAGCATGATCATAGCAACTGATATCAAACTGAAACTAATCACTACTGACTGAATCATGGAATCTTTCAACTAGAAACACAAAGTGCTCATATTCAACTTCATTCAACGTGTTACATGGATCAAATTGTAACTCACCTTATGCATCCATATATGAAGAGTATAAACTCTGATTTCTCCTCATTTGCAACATCAGTACACCATACATCAGACTGAATATATGCTACATTGTCTTCATATTCCAACAAATGATTAGATCCCAAATCACAAGAATTATCATGAAATTGCATTTTAACAATATGCTGATCCGTATCAAATTTTCCCTCAAATAACTCACTAGGATAAATCATCTCATTAGTATTACTTTTCTCAACACATGAGCCATCTAAATTTATCTCGGCCTCATGAAAACAAAAAGATAATAAACTAGCAATAGACCTTATCTCTACATCTTCATTCTCAACATAGAAGTTGTCATGTGTATTAATGTATGAACTACTATCACATACACCTCCCAAACTTGACAGAGCATATTCTGAAACTAGATCTTCAACATCAAATTTAGGGGAAATGACTTCATCATATGAATTTGCATAACGTGTCAAAACACAAGCATCCTTAGATTGGTTAGCATACCTTTCAAAATCGTGAGCCAACAAATTAGAAATCTCATCAACACTTAACAAGACTTCATTACTAGTTTCTTCTCCTTGGATGAGATCATTATCTTGATGGCTTGGCACATTTGTAATAGTAGATCTGTTAGTAACAGAGTATGAAAAATCAGAATTATGATCATACCATAGATCTTCTTCCTTAGACAACACCTCAGTAATCGGCATCTTAACACATTCAAATTCATCACTAGAAGAAGAACTATTACTATTGTTGCACTTTTCATCTTCTTTACACTTATCATCACAAAAAGATGAATCCACACTATGCATATTATCAAATTGCTGATTACTATCTTCTAATTCATAAAACTAAGACTCTTCATTTTAAATATCAGTTTCAACAGACTCGTTGCATTTGTTAACATTAGACTCATTAACCTTTAAAGACTGTTCAATCTCCATGATAAAATCTTGGATTTCACAAATCTTATCTAATCTTATCTTGGCTAGCCAATCAACTGAATGTGGCATAAAAACTTCTAAGAGTACCGTTGGCCATGAAGACTCTTCAGGTCTAAAAAACTCATCAAGATTCATAACTATCGATTTGAACTTCATGTAAATTTGAAATCCATTAAGACCCTTAATATCACCAATTGTACCTCTTAACATTAAGACAATTTTATCATGAATCTTTCTTTTCAATCTAGCAATATTTGCAGAAACGCTTTCAGGAGTTGGCACATTATTTTTAGACCTAGAATTAGAATCCATCTCTTGAAATTTTAAAAAACTCCTACCTCTATTTTCTTAGTGCTAAAACACTAGATGGAGGCAACCATTTCTACCATTCAACTTTCATGAACGAAAAAGACATGAAAACTGAAAATACCTTGTGTTGCTATTTAAGACCTCAGATTTTCTGATTGGCACATGTGCAAGACTGAAATTCCTTCACACCACTGGTTAAAACTTTGTAGAGTTGCCACCTTCTTTCAAGAGGATAAAGAGATCATTGCTGTGATTCACTTTTTACACTTCAATTTCTTATAACAACAGATTGTAAACAACACTTAAAAACTTATCAAGAATTTAAAATTCCTTTCCAAGAGACTATCAACGGTTTCAAACTACCCATACAACTAAAAATCCTTCAAATTTTACAATAAGAATTAAACTAGGAACATACTAGTACAGATATTTGAGAGTCGTCACTCACACTTGGTCAGAAATAAAGCATAATTTGTCGCTTCACAAATCTGAACCAGACCTTCAATGTAGGAGAAACTTGCAGATCATTACCATCTTGAAAAGAAACTACACTTTATAAATCAATTCTTGACTTTGAACTTTCTCAACAGCATATGCAAACTAAATTGATTGAAGATAGACCTATAATAGTCATAGAACACAATTTTCATCCAATTTTTTATAACTAACTGTTGTCCATGAATAAAGCTTAGCTGGGGATCACCAAATTCAGCAAGGATATGGAAAACACCTCACAACCCTGCTGATGTAGCAAATCCTTCCTGTTGTATTGAATCTTCTTTAAATTCTCAAGGTTTGTCTTTCATATAGATTCAATACAATCTCCAGTAGAGTTGTCATTTTCTTGGCTCCTGATTTAATAGTTTTGATAACAACTAAGAAACCAGACAAATGCATCTAAGGCTAGCAACTTCCTATGATAAATGCACCTAACTATAGTCTTGGGCCAACTATAAGGCATAACTCCTTCTTTACTTTAGGCTTTGAAAGACCTAAGCAGGTTAACCTTGAGGTTCTGAGATATGGTACCAGTGCATTTAAAACATAAATCTAAACCTATTTACTGCAGATGAAAACCCCTTATATCTCCTAATAACTTATGTAATAACACAGATCTACAGTAGGTGAATGGAAATCTATGAAATGCATAAGATAAGTGAGGGTTAAATAATTATAGCTCTTCAACATGGTAGGGAAATGGCTTTTGATTAATAATGTTGAATTCAGCAAAATCGCACATATGCAACAGTAAGACCTAATGATCCTATAAACTGATCATTGCTTTATCCATTGGGCAATTCCATGAATTCAAAACATACACTTGTGACATCAGGACATATTTCGTATACCCAGACACCAAATCTATCTAATCACCTTGTGATTCAAACATCAGTGCTCATTCAAATCTCATTCTCACAAAATATCTGTCTCAAGTAACCAGTAACCTTGTTAAACATATCAAGCATTTACTTGGCCCTTTGGTCCAATAGCAAAATACATCAAACATACAGCCTGAAGGGGATGCAAATGAATCTTAGATCTTTGTTCCAAGACCACATAAGACTTACAGATTGCTGAGATAGGAGACAAGAACCAGAATGAAACTAGTGAAATTATTGCTCATATGTATTCATTTCCTTGAAACTATACATTCAGATGCATAAAATTGAAACATGAAAACACCTAACATATCAGAACTTGCTATATTATCTGCACTACTACTGTTCACATAAGAGAATTATACTGAAGAATGGTGTCTCAGTATTGGGAACCCGTCAAAACTAGAACCAGAATATGGTCTCACAGCAATGAACTTTTTCTTCCCAGAAATTGGAACCTGTACAAAGAGAAAGAAAGAGATAGATATAGGAAGAAGAAAATCCTGGATCTAATCAGGAGATAACAAGTGTCCCTTCAGAATTCCTTCACAAGAAGCAGAAAAAGCCTCTTTCTAATCTCTCTCTTCAACTGCCAAAATCAAATCCCTTCGTTTTGGCCTTCAAGTCCATCAAATATCTCATAAATTTGGTCATGAAAGGATGTAACTAATTTTTATGTAAAAATGAACTCAAAGCAAAAGTGAAAAATCAGTTAACTAACCTTGAGAATGTAAGATAATCTTTTCCAACTTATTTTTACCACATTTAGGCTCCAAAAGTCTTCAAATCCACCCTCTAATGGACTCTGATGATCAAAGTTGAAATCTGCTCATTCTGCTGAGAAGGCCCCAGATTTTACAAATTGACCTATAGCACGAACTAGTGAATACTTGTGCAAAACCAACTTCAGATTTGGAAATTTCATCTCTTCCCGGTTCCGGTGGTATATTGGAGTGCCCATTTTTGACAAAAATAACCCCTATTATGGCCTTCTAAAAATTGGACCTCTGCTCCATGGCTTCTCATTAAAAATTCAAAATTTTTCCATAGTTTTAACTATAGGATAAAAGCATTTTCAATTTGAAATCACCCTCTTTTACAATGTGCACGGGAAAATCATTAATTTCAAAAGATTTATTTTTCCTATGTTACCCCCCTACTGACTAGATGCCATCAAATTGCCACATGGCAGTCTCTGATTGGTCGAGAACTTTCCACATCACCTATTGATAGTGTGCCACATGTCATATTTAGATTGGCCAATGACCTCATCTTTGTTGCCATGTGTCATTGCCACATCAAAGCTCGCTACATCACTATGGTTAACGAGTGAGCACTTCTAGTTGGCGAGATAACGACAACCACACAATTAGGACACATGGAAAAATATCCTTCTTTTGAACTCATTTGTCTTTCACCGAATTTTTGAATTTTTCTGGTGACTCACTATGTTGCTAGACAGAAATCCTTGAATTTTTTGGCTAGTGAGGTAGCAACTAGCTGAATTTTGGATTTTGCTAGCAACCTGCAACTATTGGCATCACCATTTTTGGACTGCGTTTCCATTCAAAAGTTTTCCTTGTCACCTCCAGTTGGCTGGGACCCATGCACATGCAGCTTTGCCTTTTAAAAGGTATGTCTCTTTAAGACACTTGTTTATTGTATGCAATAATATTTAAAGATGTTAAAAGTTCACTATGGAACCAATGTGGGATATAAGTTTTACAAGAAAACTCCATCTCACAGCTTTGGCCTACGTGTGTAGCTTCTCCCTCTTGCCTGGACATCTCCTGCAACTTGAAACTCCTTTTCATTTAGCCATCGCTTCCTCTTTAAACTGGTCTATTGCTTATGTGTGCTTCACATGCACTAGATTCACTCTTACTTTGCATTGACCTTCTTCCAACTGCATGCAGCTTTCCATTGATGAGTGGGTCACCATGGCACTAGCTTCTTCTATTGCTATTTATATTATGTCTACTCCTTTTCAAAACTTGAGCTCTTTTATATCTTGCTACAATCTCCTTTATCTGCATACCCTGTAGCTTGGACTATGGCATTGGGCTCCTCCTCAATTGCATTGGAAACTCCTGCTAACGTGTGTCTTTTGCACCAAACTTGGCAAAAATTTCTCGTTTTACATGGCGACTGTTGTGTTATTCTATTTGGTATGATCCTCTTTCACTTCTTAGCTGCCCTCTTACACTAGGTTTGCCTTTCCTTTTAAAAATGTTGGGCATTGTTTCCTTGCTTCTCTGCACATGTGAAGCTTTTATTCCTGCATTTTCTCATATTCTCAATGTTTTTAGTAGCTTCTTATTAAACATTAAAACTCCCAGCCTAGTCTTGAGTTACACCCTTGACTCATTTGGCATGAATGGCTTATTTTTTCCTATTATGCATGGGGGTTATACTCTTTTTATGACTATGAGGGTCTTTTCAAAGTGCAGGTTCCTCTGTTTAATCATGCCAACTTCTCTATTCATGTTGTGAGCTGCTCCTCAAACAAGAAATCTTTTCAATGAATCGACTCCTCCTCTATTCTCTATGATTGCTAGAGTTTTTAGTTTTTTTAAGCCTAATTGCGAGTTACTCTCTTTCTTTGATTGACTGCATTTTCCCTTTGTAACGCATCAATCAATGTAAGCTTTGCTTTCTCGACATAGACAAAATATGTTTCACTTGAAACTCCCAGCATTATTGAGGTTCACTCCTTCATCGATGTGTTTTATTAATTTTCGATGCCGTTATAAAAGCCTCACCATTAACGGTTCCATCTTCAAAAAGATTTACTCTTTTATTTCCCATAGGGCATTGGTTGAAGATTTTCCTTCTTTGGCTTGCGCTATAGAGAAAGTCTCTCTCACTTCATTCTTACTCTGCCCTTTAGTTGGCGGCTTTGACCTGCCTCTAACTTCATTGAGCTTGTTTTATGTGTGGAGAATTTTGCACAAAACTACAATTCCCCTTTTTTATATGTCTTCTCAAATGTGAATCTCTAACTCTCTTACCTGGCATGGTTTTCCTTCAAAATGGTGCTTCCAACTACACTTTCTTCTAGCTGGCTCTGCTCACACTAACTTCCTTACTGGTAGCTTTTTTTTTTCTTTATATAAAGTATCAGTTTTTATCTATAACAGATTGAATACTCTCACCCAATACGTCTACCATAGATGATGATGTAGTTTCATTAAGTTTTAATTATGAAAGATCTTCAGTTACAATCAGTTCAATTTCACCAATGTCTATTAAATCTGGCATCTCCATAACAATAGGTCTAGGAGAACCATTTGGCTTTTCTCTTGATGCCTGTGGAGATTCTAAACAAGCAACTACTACATCCTTGTTTTCTTGAAAAAATAATGCCAGAATCTCAAAAGAATTATCTTCTCTTTTTTGGCATAACATTGACTCCAGAATACATATAGCTTTCAATCGCACCTATATGAGCAAATGAATTTCATGAGATTTGATCGACCCTCAATGACTTCAAAGGAGGATATCTCTATTCTAGTCAACTATCCAATTCTTATTAAATATCAGTCTCCATTTGAAGCAATATCCTTCACATTTTATCAATCTGGAGAAATTAGTAGGACCCCAAAGTAGGTCCGGCTAAAATAAATTTGATTTCCAAACAACTGAACGAAAAAATTGATCTATTGGTCATCTCAAACTAATTAAAATCAAGTTTGATCACTAAACGCTCATTTAAAACTCATTTTACCATAGATCTACAAACTATGAATTTCATGTCAAGAGGTCCATTGACTAGCCTTAAATACTGATGCAAACCTCTGACCTGGCTCTAAAATCTGACCCATTGATTTTTTGCTTTGCATTCTTGCACCATGTTGAATCTCGTCTCATGACGAATTCAAGGTCAAAAGATATTTATCTTTAAAATTGACCTTTCAAAACTACTTGTAAGAAACATGTTAGAAAACAATAAATTGGGTTCGGACTTGGCTTTGAAAATTGGGCAAATGAGCACATGGGAAAATGAAACTAGGGGCATTGGTTCTCTGTCACAAGGAGAGTATGGATCTACGATCTGGGCTCATGATGAATAACTGGAGGCAAATGGAAATCAGTCAAAGTGAGCTACTCAAAATTTGCAAATTGGAAACACTTGAGAAAAAGCATTTTTTGTGAATGGAATTGACCTAGAAAAGTGTGTAGACAGATTCATCATGACATGAAAATTAGCACACTTAAAGTATTTTAAAAGGACAACATAGTGGTACAATCCATTCGATCTAGCCGATCACGAATTTTGAGTTATGATGTCATGAACAGGGGTAATAATTAAGCTGCACTTGCTAACACCAGTAAAACTTTAGAAATTGTGTTTGGAATCACATTTGAAATCTGATCAAATGGATTCGTCATAAGCTGAAACTTTAAACATAACAAGTATCTAACCTCTCCAATGCAATGCAAAAGGATTTTTTTTAACATTTTGATCAACTAGGTCAAAATTATAATACGTCAAACAGGGCTTCCCAAAATTATGTGCAATGTGCATTAGCATGAAAATAGCAAATGACCAAATTTGAGAAATTCAAAACCTCGTCAAACAAACTTGAAAGGACTTGAAATCTAAAATATAGGCCCTTAGGTATGGACACTAAACACTCCCCAAGTGGCAAGTCTTGAAACATTTCTAGGTGGAAGATATTCAATCACAAACATAGCCTCCTATCGCTATTTGACACTTACGGTAAAATGCAGATTTCAAATTTGCTCAAAATGAGACTTCACAAAATGGCTCAGAATGGCAATTTAACTTCATGGAATAGGTAAATGCACTAAATGGAAGGTGTTAGAAACATTAAACACCTTAGGGGCCTCAAAGGTATAGCTAGGTACATATGCATTTACGGGCATTGATTTGAGTTAAAATTTCAAATAAATGCTCAAAATGAGAATGCAATTTTGAGTGCCAACAAAAGGACTAAACTTGAAAATAAAGTGATTGGATGGTCTTCTATGCCAAGGATTACATACCCTTGCCCACTAGTGGAGCCTTTTAAATCCACCCCTCTTATTGAAATACTAGATACTCCACAAAGGCCATAATACTATATGGATGAAGATTTTGAAGAAGAGAAGAGCAAACTATGGGCACTATATGTAGAGTTAAATGTGCAGTATGAAGACAAATTGAGGAAAGCACTTATGTATCTGGTTGATAAAATTAAATGGCCAATATTCTATGATCAGTTATGAAAGGTAATAAACATATGGGAGGAAATAAAAGCAAGAGGCTTTGAAACCCATTGTTAATAACTGGAATAAGAGGAGGAAAAAGGTTATGCTATTATGTTATTTTGTTATAGAATTTTCTCATGACTACATTGAAAAAACTTTTGATATTACTAATGACCTCCTAGATTTTGATGATAGAAGAGTTGGGTTACAAAAAAGAATTGAAAGTTACTTGGATAAATACAAAAGTGTAAAATCTGACTATTTCCCACATGCTCTGGATAGAAAGAATAAATTGAAAAGTAAAGATGAGTGGATCAAGGAATTAGATGTCTTATTTTGTTTGAGGATGAATAGAGTCATCAATGGAAAAGGACATGCATGGTGGGAAACCACAACAAAAGATATAGTGAAGATCCAGTTATTCTTTGATTCTTTAAAACAAGATTTTGTTAACATTGAAAAAGAAGCTTAATATGTGTTTAAGAAGCAAAACGATATCCTATAGTTTAACTAGCCAAATAACACACTTTTTGACAAGTGGATGGTAGATATTGCTTCTAAAGAGCAATGGAAAGAAGGTGAAAATGATGGTGATGAGATGGATCAAGATGAAGTGCAAATCATTGATGCACCTTCAGGGGATCAAAAGAAAGAGGAAGACAAAGACAAGCAACCAATTATAGTTGTAGGTACAAAATCCCAAAATGATTACATTGTAGAGGAAGAAGCTAGAATAAAGGTGGTTTTATCAATTCATGATGAAGACAGTGCAAATCCTTAAGTTGAAGTTGATTTGCAAATTTCAGAACAAGACACGACATTGGCCCGTCTGATAGCTATATATTCTAAAGATTATGAATAACTTAGGATCCAATCATGGAATTAGTAGCATTTGGAGGTGTAACAAAACTAGGACCTACCAAAGCAATACTATGATGTCTAAGTTTTCTATTACACAATAATTTTTTCTTTTTGATAGCAGAATGTAAATATCTTATGTCTTAAGGGACAACTATTATTTTTCTCTTAGCTAAAGCTTGTAGCATCGCACAGTATATAAGTGAGATTCCAAGGCTAGACAAGGGGTCCAAATTATTATCTTTTTAAGTATTAATTAGGTTTATTCGATCCACTTTTTAAAAATTTGATATACTTTATTATATTTTCTCTACAAATTTATGAGAATTGTATTAGTGTAAAAGGATCAAAATGCTTGGCCTTGAGTTATTATGAGTTTTATTCAATTGTATGCAAAGTTTTCAAATGAAATCAATGCAAAGATGAACTATCACCATAATTTTCCTAGCTGAATCTTATCTCCATTTGTGTTATTTGGTTGTCTTGAAATTGTATGAGCAAGTTTTATTCAATTGAATACAATTAAGTCAGATTGTATGTCAATTTTCTATTACTTTTAATTCAAAGAATTAAGTGATTCAATGAGATTGAAAAGATTACTATGATAATAGAAGGGATTTCGATAAGAATGAGCATCAGTCAAAAATTACTAATAATATTGATTGTAATGCAATCGGTAAGATCTAGGAATTGAATAGACTCTAGATCCAAATAGATTAGGCATTAATCTAATTATTTTAGTCTGTAGAATGAAAGATCATGAAGAAACATCAAACCTAATTTCAAAATCCATTTTATTTTACTATTGGAGATTATCAATGCTGGTCGGCACTCGTTTGCATTTAATCTCCAAGTCTTAGCTGCTTTGCTAGAAAATATTTGTAAAGCTGAGGAGAATTGTGACCAAATCTACTTATAAGGGATGAATATCACTTTAAAATATCATGAAATAAACAAACTATGTATATGTTAGAGATAGGAGATGAGAATTAGAATGAAACTAAAAGTATTCTCATGCAGTAGCATTCATTTGAACCATCCCTCAGGTATACCCACCTTGGTTCTATAGAGCCTAAAGATTAGGAAATCTATATAGATTTTGTTGCAATTGGGTATAGGTAAGAAGCCCTTTCAATTGTCTATAGGAAGTAGTTGATCCTTAGATTGTTTGTGCTTTAATTATCTTGGTGTTGTGTGTCTCGTTACTTAATAGTTAAAAAAAAACACCAACAAAATGGTGACTCTACTAGGGAATTGTTTAACACATGTTTGTGTGTAAACTATACTGCAGTTTCTTTTGTCCACATGTATATGTGTATGCCAATTAGTTTAGTTTTGCTCATGGTAATAGTGGACCTTTTTAGTGACAAAGCTTGAGAATTTAAAAAGGGAGAAAAGACCACCAGACCACAAGCATCACAGACTTGCAATAACGTGTATAGCCTTAATGAAGTGTCTTATCTATCAAGCAAGAGTTGTAGTCATGGGTTGTTTGTGATTGGTTCCTTTCACGTTACAAAGTTTTTGGTATTCCCTTGTACTTTTTCCTTAAAATCAAAAGCTCTTTTACTGTCATATTTCCCTAGAATAGAGTGGTGACTCAATCAAGGTTTTGAAGCTAGTGCTTATTTAATGAAAAATTCTTTGTAATGGCTAATAAAAGGAAGAATACAAGAGCTTATTCAAGGGCCAATTCTGATGTACCCTTATATACTTATTTACCCCAAGGTGGTGGGAAGAATTAAAGAAAAAAGAAGGCAGATCCAAATCCTACTTGGAAACCCAGAAGTAATACATCAATATACTCAATATCAATCAATGGTAGGAAGGAAATCTTCTTCCTTAGTCAAAAACTACTAGGCTTGTAGATGGTATATTTAGTACTCCATTGCAAGAAGACCAAGTTTATCATGATAAGAATTTTTCATCAATAGGAGATACATTTCATAGATTAGATATGAACCATACACTAGGATATGGGAATGCCATGAAAGATCCTAGAACAACTCCATATGAAGAGCCTAATCTCATAGATCTTGATGATCCTGCTGATAAAGAAGCAACCTCCAAAGACCCTAAGGAAGTATGTTTAGAAATAGAATTTTTGAAGAAATGGGTTGCAAAAGAGGAGGCCAAATGTATTCATTTGGAAAAAGAAAGAGAGCAAGCCACTTTGAACACCATTATTGAAAGACGTAAATTGCTCAGACGAATGACTGCTTTGAAGGAACAAAATAAGAAGTTAGAAGAAAGGAACTTAGTCCTTCATGCTGATGTGTTTCGAGATATAGATAGTTTAAGGTCTAAGGTGCTAGAATGAGAAAAACTCATGAGCCAAAGGCAACAACCTATCATTTCCCAAGTGCAAGCCTATAAACTGGTCCAAGAAAATTCTATAGAACCTACTCTAAAACCCATAGATAAGGGAAAGGCCAAAGCTATATGGATTCAAATAAATGAACCCCAATTTGCACTACACAAATTTGTAAACCCTCCCATGTCTAAACAAGATCTTGATCTAGAAAAGGCTAGGAAAGAGAAAGAGGATTTGGAAAAAGAATTGGAGAAGTTTGGAAATGAAGCTCAAGTAGCAAAAACTAGGAGAAAGATTCAATTCATCAAATCTAACTCTACTTTAGCTTCTTGGCCCAATTTTTCTACTCAAAATGCAATTTTTGTGCCTACTTGTGGACCAGTAATATCTAGTCAATCTATATCTCAGTCAGTCCCTATCTCTTCATCCACCACTAGTATCTTGATCCCCACTATCCAAATATAGCAATCTTAAGCCAATGTGGCCCAAAATTAGGCCAATATAGCAAGCATATCCAATGCTATAAGTTTTCAAAAAAGGCCTATATATATGGAGAAATTTAGAAAAATATCATTCCTAGTAATTCCTGGTTTCCCTCATCCCATATTTTTTGATCTAAGAGATAATGTTGTTAAATTCTCTAGAAACAATGCTTTCATTGGAGAGGAACACTTGAGATTCTTTGTAGACATGTTGAATAACTTTGAAGTTGAGCATGAAGATGTGGTGATGAAAATATTTGTACATTCATTAATAGAAGATGTTAAGGATTGGTTTAGGAGATTACTAGATGATTACATTAGTTCTTGGAGTGATATGGAGAAATTGTTCAAAGAACAATATGGTGACAATACTAACATTGGTTTCATGTTGAATGAATTTAATAAAATAAAGAAAAACCATAATGAATCTACATTTGATTTCAATGTAAGGTTTCAAAAAGGAATGTATAAGTTGTTCTAGGTTATGAGATTGAATGAGGATGTTTGTCTTACAATGTACTTTAATGCTTTTGATAGCAAGATGTCTTATGAGTTGAGTGATAAGGATCCTAAGACTTTAAGGGATGCTTATAAGGTTGTAGTAAATATTGAAAATAATAGAAAGGCATTTGGTAAGCTTGGGAGGAGAGATGATCCAAAACTATTCAATCCCAAGAGTAACAACAAAAGGGAAGTTGATAAAACTCCTATAGGCAAGAAACATGAAGAACCCACAATAGGTTAACTATTGAACTTGTTAAAAAAGATGAACCCGACAACTTTAAATACACATAAGTCAAATGTTGGTTAGAAGGACCTAGTGAATAATAACCATTTCAATAGACGACCAAGAATTTAGAACTATCCTTATACCACTCAATGGAAAGATGGCAAACCAATTCCTAATCAACCACAAAATGTGAAGGATAAGGGTACACTAGACCCTCTACAAAGAAATTCTATTAATATGAATGATGATGTACCATGGTGCATCATATGTCAGTCACCCCACTCTCTAGATTATTGCTCAGTTGCTCAATCATTTGCTTCAAATTAAGTTGCACAAGATGGAGAGGATGAAGAAGAAAAGGGTCATGATGATGTAAGCTATAATATGGTTAGCATGTGTGATGATTGCATAGATTCTAACTTCGAAGAACCTAAAAATGATATTGCACACTAGAGAATTGCTTATCAATTACATCATCAACAAGTGTTTTTAGATAATGAAGGGTATGATGAAGAGCAGGTATGTGTTACATCTTCTAAAGTTGACCATGTAAAATTGAGAATGCCCTCTAAGGAGGAGATTGATAGGATTATTGCAGAGATGATTTCTCAAGTTCACAACAATTACAATTTGAGAAATCAAATAGTTAATAATGATGCTGAAAAATCTTCTAGTATATTCATCAAGGATATTACACATAAGAGGAAGGATGATAGAAAGAAAACTCAGGAAAAAATAGTAAAGGCCAAGAGGTGGGAGCCTAAAAAGAAAGTGCAATTTAAAACAAGTGATATCCTTAAAGAAATGGTGTAAGAAAAGAATTCAAGATCTGATTTAGTCAAATAGGTTGTAGTGCCTATTGCTTAAAGGATTTCAACTCCACGTATGCTTGTAAAACCTACTATGTCTGAGCCTATTAATATGATATCCATGTTGTCAAAAATTACTATCAAAGTACCTTTGTCTGAATTATTTAGAATTAATGAGCACAAGCACAAAGACTTGTCATGGTTGGGTGAGATAGGAAATAATAGTAGTATGGTTGAACCAAGCAGCACTCAACAATCTCCAATAGTGCTAGAGGATAATAGTATTATATCTCAAATTCCCCAAATGTTTTTGGATGATTCATCAGTAGCATACATAGAAGATATTGACCCATTTTTTCTCAGTTTGATCATAAAAGGAAAAACCCTAAAGAATTGTATGATAGATTCAAGAGCTTCTAATACCATTATGCCATTTAAAGTCATGGAAGCTTTAGGTTTGAAAGTAGATACCAAGAAAAGAAGATGTAAAGGTATAGATGCTCAAGAAGTTCTAGTCATAGATACTATTAATGCTTTACCATTTAAGCTAGCTACATACCGTGAGGTAGAATTGACTGTGTCAGTCCTTATGGTAGACATTCCGCCACATTATGGGATGTTGCTTTCTAGGAAATGGAGTACTGCTATGGGAGGTAACTTGCAATGTGATTTGTCTTATGCAACTTTCCATATAGGTGATAAGGTAGTTAGGGTTGATAGAGAACCAAGGGTCAATAAAATTCTAGAAGGCATTGATAAGGATTCAACTTGCTTTTTAGACACTAGTGTAAATGCTTTTAGGGAAAAATTAAACATTCAAGAAGTAGAAAATTTGTCTTATGTAATTGAACATGAAGTGGAATGTTACATGGATTCATCAGTTCTATGGACCATGTATTTTGATGGGGTTAGTTCCAAAGAAGGTTCTAGGGCAGGGGTAGTCTTTGTATCTCTTTAGAATAATACCTTTAGATACTCATTTACTTTGAAATTTTCTTGCACCAACAATATAGCAGAATATGAAGCCCTATTGTTAGGATTGAAAGTTTCTACCCAACATGGGATCAAAAAGTTGCATGTCATAGGACACTCTGAATTGGTTATTTTACAGATAAGTGAAACTTACGCTTCAAAAAATAGAAGGTTGAAATAGCATAGAAATGTAGTTTGGGATCAGATAGAGTTTTTTGATGCATTTGGTATTTCATGGAAGGACCTAACTCATATTAAAATAGTAGATTTAGTAGAAAATGTAGTAATCAAGCCTAAGGAAATGTCATTTGCTGGAATCTCACAAATGGAAGTTCAAAATAGACCTTCAATACTTGACAATATTGAAAATTGGCAAGTTTTTGAAGATGACAAAGATATTTTAAACTTCATGCTAAGTGAGGATAAATGCCATGGTTAAGTAATGGATTGTAGTGATCTAATTAAAACTATTGATGGTAAGGAAACTATTTTTGGCCAGGAGATTATGCAGTTGAAAACCAACAAGATACCTAAAGGGTTAGTGGTTTTGGAGAATATTTTTGACAATCAAGATAGAGTAAAACAAGGGACTAGCAACCCTAAACTTCAAGAATTAGAAGAAGTAAATCTTGGTACTGATGAGGCTCCCAATAAGGTATAAATTAGCCAAAATTTGCCACCTAAAATTAGAAGACCATGGATTGACTTGTTGAGGAAGTATAGACATTTTTTTGTGTGGTCACATGATGACCTTAAGGCTTATAAGGAAGATTTGTTCCAACATGTCATACCATTAAAAGATAATGTAAAACCTTTTAGATAGAAACAAAGACCAATAAATCCTACTTTAGCTCTAAAAATGCAAGAGGAGTTGATGAAGTTAAGGGATGGAGGGATAATCAAGCCAATTAGACATTCTACTTGGGTTTCAAACTTGGTAACTATCCAAAAGAAGAATGGTGATATAAGATTATGTGTGGATTTTACAAATTTGAATATTGCATCCCTAAAGGACAATTATGGATTGCTAAACATGGAAGACATGTTGCAACAAGTAACTGGTTCTGAATTGATGTCCATGATGGATGGTTTTTTAGGATACAATCAAGTCCTAGTTAAGAAAAGTGAACAATTCAAAACTGCCTTTACAACCCCATGGAGAACATATGTATATCTAGGGATGTCATTTGGTTTGATCAATGCAGGTGCTACTTTCCAAAGAGCTATGGATGTAGCATTCCATGAGTATATTGATAAATTTATGGTGGTCTTCCGAGATGACCTTACAGCATACTCCAAGAAAGCTAGTGATCATTGTAGCCATTTGGAAAAGATCTTTATCAAAGCATTGGAATATGGGGTATCTCTAAATCCAAAGAAATGTACATTTGGTGTAATAGAAGGCAAATGATTAGGAAAAATAGTATCAAAAGATGGATTAAAGATAGATCCTAAGAGAGTGGCAGCTATTGACAAGGTGCCTAAGACAAAAAATGTAAAAGGAATACAATATTTCTTTGGGCAAGTAAACTTCCTAAGGAGATTTGTCACAAATTTTGCTAAGACTAGTAGGCCCATTTCAAAAATGCTCAAGAAAGGAGCTATTATCAACTAGGATGGTGAACCTTCACAGGCATTTCAAGACATTAAAACTACCATAAAGAATGCCCCAGTCCTCAGAACCCCAGATTATATTGAGCCAATGCATATATTCTATTTTGCATTGTTGGGTGGTCATTTTACACAAGGTCAATGGTAGGAATCCATTGTGCAATTCGTCTCTTGAAAAGCTAATCTTATGGGGATTAACTCCAAGGTTCAATATTTGTCTTGCGACGTACCAAAATTTGCTTAGTTGAAGATAAATGTGATTTTTCATGAGGAGGCCTTTGTTGGTTCTATTATGATATTGGAATGAAGTAAATCTATTTTCTATATCAAAATCTCACACAAAAGGAACAATATTTTTGTATTTTCAGGGTTTTCAATGAATGCAATCTAATAGTGCAACTAAAATGAGTTCTTATTCTAATAAGGGGTTAGCAAAGCAAATAACGAAACTGAAAGAGAATAACATGAAATTGAAATAACTTGAAATTAAAATCCTAAACAGACATAAGCTATAGAGATCATCACACTGCGAGTTAAACTTTTGAAGAAATCGGTAGGAAACCAATGAAAAAAGGAGCAACGCTTCCTAGAATCCACTGATGCAATCGTTGATAGGAAATTTCAATAACTGAATGATGTTTCACTCTTCATCAAATCACAAGGCCATGGAAAGTGTGCTGATGTGAGACAAAGAGTTATGCAGGCACAATTTGTGATCTCTCCTCAAGCTAGATACGTCAGCAAAATTTGTAAATCTATAGGTAACACTAGAACTAAAAGATTGCACAACTAGAAACAATGCAATAAACCTTTCACTCAATCACAATCTCATTAATAAAATCCCCAAAACAATGACACGTTCAAGCAAGAATGACTACACTCCAAATGCAAGCACCAAAAGAATAATTTTATTGTATAATAACGGCAACCTTTGTTACATTTTACAATGGGGTATTTATAAGAAATCATCTCCTCAATTTGTGTTGAGAGTGAGAGATATCTTCCTGCAATAAAATTCTTTTAAAACATTTTTAAAAAAACTAAATATATACAAACTATCAATTAATCTAGTGCTTAGAGGGACTCCATCCATATTTTATTCATTAATTAGATGCATAAGCCCTTTACTTTCAAAAAAAAAGAAATCATGAGAGAGAAAGTAGGAGGAAGCCATCAGTCAAAGTTGAAGTGCATGGATGTGCCAAAAATTGAAGTTGGTCCTTCACTAAGCATATGTCAAAGTTAAATTGTTGTCAGAATGTGCTCTCGATGCATGGAAGGTGCTATTTTTGGAACTAGTAGTTAACTATCGGCGCACTTCTAAATTGCAAAGCTATAGACCTGCGTACCTATGCACCTATAGACCTATATGAAAATTTGGAGTTGTAGACCTACAGAGCTACATGAAAATGTAGAGTTGTGGACCTGTGGACCTCGACAAGATCAAAATTGAAATTCTAGCATCTGGGTTTTTTTCTTCTTCATCCCAAAGCTATGTTTAGATGTTTTCCCTTGAATTTCTCTATCATCTTAGTAATTTTAGTTTCATCTAGAAGATCTAAAGCCTCATACTTGTCCTTGACCTTCTGTCTATAGTTGTCCACGTCAATTTGAGGCTCTGCAAAGTCTCCTAGTTTGGTGTCCAACTCTAACAATGCTTCTTCTATTATGAAGGCTTGTTTGATATCTTCATCACTAGCTGTTTCCTCTAATTTCTTCTTGAAATTATCCACTATGACCTCAACTAACAATAGCTTCTCTCATTCTTCATCTTCAAAAATGTCCAAGCATGCATCACTGTACAAATTTTTTGCTTCCAAAATTCACTCTCGGGCTTCGTCCTTCAGTTGATGGATCTCTTCATGCAATATTTCCATCACTTTATTACCATCCACTATCTTCTCTATCCAATCATCAATCAAGTCTAGCTCTTCTCTGGTATATACATTAATCAAAGTGTGGTACCTTTGCCCTTTTATGGCTTGTAGAGTCTACAAATCCTTACTCCATGCTCATACTTCATCCATGATACTGAAGTCCTGCCTCAAAATTACTATGATCTTATTCACATTCTCCTACATAGCATGCAGTAACTACAAATTCCCTCTGGTTGTGGTAACACCTCTATCCTCAAGGCTTTCTCGCCATTCCTGACAACCTCTCAAAAATGGATTGAGCCATACACCTTCCCCTTCTCAAAGAATGGTATTTAGAGTTTCCTTGGGGCACTCAAGATCAAGAGGACCAACACCTTCAACTAGATATCCCTTTAGGATCTCAACTTGCCTTCAAAGTATTCAGAGTTCAATCTCATCTTGCTCCATGTGCTTGAGAATCTCTTTGACTCCCATAGTCATCATTTGTCAGGCCAAACCCCATTTAGGCTTTCCCAACATAACATCCTTCACTTCATAATCCTCTAGACTAATAGCTTCTACATCTATATCTTCAGTAGGGAGAGCCACTTGTGCAAATAAATCATGGTTTCGTATTGTAGTGACAAACATGAATGGCATTGCATCATGTAATGGAGACTCAAGTTTGTTCAAGATCTCTACAATATCACAAATATCATCCTCTGAAGCATGGAACTAAGGCTTAGCACTCCTCATTATCTCCTTTTCAAACCATCTCAAAATGTGTTTCTCTACAACCTTGGATGATGAAGGGGTGTGTTCAACTGCCTCCTTCCCTTTATCACTCTTTCTTGGAGTCATCTCCTATTGTGAGCACTCTCCTTCTATAACTTTAGTCTTTGTAGACCCTGTAGCTTTCTCCTTAGCATCTTGGGAAGGTTGTTGTGCATATTCTACCATTTGTCCCTCCTTTCATGCTTCATTAGTAGCCCTCAGCTCTAGTTACTCTTGTGGTGATGGTTCCTTTTGAACTTGTTCCTCTTCTAAACTCGGAGGTGGGGGAATTACTAAACCCTTATCTACCACCATAAACTATGGTGGAGATGGAGTAATAAGATTAGGAACCTATGTATCTAGTGGCATATGCATCCAATCTTCCTATTGGAGTTCACTTGTATGGGTGTCTTTAAACTTATCTCCAACCAACTCTATACCCACAGGCATGAAATCAAAATCTATCATGGAGAAAACATCCTCACCCCCTTCTCTTTGCTCATTCACCTAGTGTTTCAATTTGTCTTCCAAAGAAGAGAGTTCTAATGGTTCTACTTGAGTGGATGGCATGGATGGTAGGGTACCCATGGAACTCTTTCTTCTTTCTAACTCTGTACCTTTTTCTAACCGAGTTCTTCTTTGTAGGGGTACCTATTCCTCCTCCTCTTCTAACTCTATTTCTTCCTCATCTTCTTCCTCCTCTAGAATAGTTTCAGGTTTAGATGGATTAGGTACTAATCTCCTACTGATCCTTTTTCTTTTCTTCATCTTAATCTTGATCCTCTTATCTTTCTTGGAGATGGAAGGAGAAGGGGGCTCTTCTTGTATAGGAGGAATGGAGGCTTTTGGAATCACTCCCTCTTCTAATTGGCCTGGCACAATAGGAGGCAACTAAGGTTCATCCTGAATTTGAGTAGCTACAATACCTTGGAACTCTTGTGAGCTCTATTCCTATTGCTAAGGAGACACATGTTCTACAACCTGTTCTATCTGAATCCTCTAAGGAGATATTCTCTTCCTCTTTCCCTTCCTTTCTAGAGGGTGATAATATTCAACTGGGGGATCAAGGTAGTAGACTATCTCTGGCCTAATAGGAGACTAGAGTGCAAATATAGGAACTATGAATTTCCTTCCTTTACCCCTTTTTGGGTGAGCATGTGCATGGAAGATTACAGTATCAAGAATTGGATCAAGTGGAAAAGGTTTCTTGATCTAATCCTTTGTCATTCTAATGACATGTCTCACTCAATGATTTATGTCATCTCCTTCCTCTTTGTCAACCTCTACATTTAGAATGGGTCTTTCACTAACTTTTTCTACATTGAATAGGGGATCCAATAATTCTTTAGAGTCTTGTAGCCTTATCTCCTTAGGGATATTTAAATGGAGAGCCTTTTCTACTAAATACAAAGTCATCCTACAATAGTCCCTGATGCGGACATCATAGTCATTTGTGGCATTCATCCAATGATCTTCAATGGCATCCTCATGATGGAAGTCCTTTCCTACCAGGCTTTCCACTTTACCAACATTGTCAAAGTATGGCTGAGGAGAGTTGTATTATTCAAGAGGATAGTTCTCCCATTCCCATTTGAAGGTTGAAATATCCTATTTCCACTTCACCTAATACGACCAAATGACCAATGGTCATTCCTAGTAGGGTCTTCATTGCCTCTTTATCTTCTCATAAGCTAACTTAATTTTCCTAGAGATCTCCAATAGTACCAACTTGTCACTTGGGTATCTCAGAAGATTCTTAAGATTGATGGATGTACCACCTACCTGAAGATACATGAATGTCTTGAACTCAATGAAGTAGGCTCCAAGATTCATGATCTATGCTTTGGTTTCATCAGATAACCTCTTCACATAGTCTCCCTCAATGAAATGAATGATCGCAAAAATGAATGCATCATTCACAATCATGTATTCCTTGCTCTGTGATGAGAGCTTCTTCTTCACCAACTAAGGATAAACTATGTAAGGCCAGGCATTAGGGTCCTGCATATTTCCTCTCTTATACAAACTAGGATAGTTCATTGCCTTTCCTACAAGAAGTTACACCATATAAGAAGTCATATAAAACTTCTTCTTGTCCTTCACCATCTTCAGTTGCACACACAAGTTTTCACTTAATGTGGTGGCCCAATCCAGTGGTATCCTTGCATGTATGATGGTCTCAATGAAGTTGACCATGAATATAGTGAGATGACCCACTACAAGTAATCCCATGACTCTTCTTAGGAGAATGATAGAGTATCCAATGTCATCCTTCATGTATCCTCGAGTCAATCCACTTTGTTGGTTATCTTTCCGAGAGGGGGCTTCTCAATAAGGTACAAGGATTGTATAATGTCAATAGCTTCTTGCTGATGCTCCATGTACCATCTCTTAGCTGCTTCATAGGAAATTTGGATGAATTGGTCTACTTTTGGTAGGTGGAAAACCTTCTCAATGTTATTAGGTTGCAAATCCAATACCACTTCCCCTATGATGCTCTTGACCACCCACTCATCAAGAACAAAATGATGTGATAGGGCCATGATTAATTCATCCGACTGTACTGACACAGGATGTGACATTGCACTCACTAATCCAGAATGGATCAATGCAGATACCAAGGCTAACCTCTTTGTTGGCTTGCTACAAAGTCTTAGGAAATCTCCTAGATCCATGTATCGAAGGTTGGTATCTCTAATCTCAGCATAGTCATTATGGAATCTTGATTTTGAAGGTACACCTCGGAACTTGAATATGACCAGCTTGGGTGCTACTCTAGATGTGGATGCCATCTAGTTACGTTACCTACACATTGCAAGAGAAAACATTATTAGTCCATAGATAACGTAAAAATTTTAAACAAAAACATAAGTAAAAAAAAAAGGTCCCCTTTGGGTGATTTTATTATTATTATTATTTTTATTTTTTTGTTCTTATTATTATTTTTTTAATTATTTTTATTTTTATTTTTTGTTATTATTATTTTTTTAAATATTTTTTTTATTTTTAAACACATTTAACAAAATAAAATAACAAAAATAAAACTTGCGCATGGCCCAGCTGTGGAGACATGAAGGGGAGGAATGAGGGGCTCACCGTGTTGCAAGAAGAAGTGAAAAAAAATGATGGGGGGAAGGGGGGAAAGAGGGTTTTTATAAACCCTCCCTCTCTGCACGCCAAGCAAAAAGGGTGCCGCACCTTGCTCGCTCATGCATGCAGGGGTGAGCACACACAATTTCAATTTTTTTAATTTTTTTTTGTCTTTTTCATTTCAACATTTTGAGTTTTCTAATTTTTTGATTTTTTCAATTTCTAAATTTTTTTTTTCAATTTTTTTATTTTTTGTGTTTTTTCAATTTTTGACTCTAAAATTCTAACTTTTAACCAAATTTTCTTCTCCTAACTCTCAAACTCTGAGTCCGAGAATCAAAAAATTAGGGGATTCCCATTTCTAGCGATGAATGGGGCATGTGTTGTGGACACCACAACATGCATCTTTCCACACTATAGCTGTAGTCTTGTTATAGAAGAATAAGGAAGGATATGAACAACCAATTGCCTTCTTCAATAAATCATTACAACCTGCTAAACTAAAATATGAGATAAATGAGAAGCAAGCATATGCTTTGGTGAAGGTTGTTAAGGCTTTTAGATGTTATTTGATAGGTGTCATCATTGTTGCATTTGTACCTAGTGTAGCTATCAAGGACATTTTTTCTCAACATGACATATTAGGCAAGAGATGTAGATGGATCAACAGAATCCAAGGATTTAACATTGATATTTAGATCACAAAATTGGTAAGAGGTCAAGGATTAGCTAAGCTCATGGCCCAGTCCAACTTAGATGCTAATCAGATCAATATAGTGACAGATGACTTAAGGTCAAACTTATGTGACATGGACCATTCTGAGTGGTATACTAATGTCATTCATTATCTACAACATATGGAAGCCCCATATCATTTGACTGAGAATGAAAAAAGAAGCACCAAGTTACAGGCCATCAGATATATTATTGTTCAAAATGATTTATGGTGGAGGAACTTTGAAGGAGTGTTGTTAAAATGTATTGATCAAGAAAAATCAAAAGGAATATTGAAGGAAATGCATTCTAGAGTCCATGGAGGACATTATATGGTCAAATCACAACACATAAGGTAATGAGAGCTAGATTTTGGTGGCCTTCCCCTTTTAAAGATGCTTAGTTGATGGTAAGAAAATGTGATGCCTATTAGAGATTTGTAGGTAAGCTAAAATTTTAAGGAAATACTCCATTGAAGTTAGTGGAAGTTCAAACACCATTCCAACAATGGGGAATGGACTTCATAGGAGAAATCTCTCCTAAATCTAGTACTGGTTATTCATGGATACTAGTTGCAACTGATTATTTTAGAAAGTGGGTGGAGGAAATTCCTACAAGAAATACAAATAGCAAGGTTGTCAACAATTTTGTGCTAAATAACATCATTTCTAGATTTGGTTGCCCTAAGAGGATTGTGACAAATAATGCAATATGTTTTATATGTAAGGAATTCATAAACTTTTGTGACAAGTTTGGGATTACAAGATCAACATCTTCTCTATATCACCCACAAGGAAATGGACAAGCTAGGTCTACAAATAAGAGTTTATTGAAAGTGATAAAGAGAGCATTGGATGATAATAAGAAATCCTGGGATTCTAAATTGCAATTGGCAATATGAGCTGATAGGGTGACTATAAAAAAGGCTATAGGAGTAGCACACTTTGATATTGTGTATGGAATCCAGGCAAGGATGCTGCAGAATAATTTGATGGGATTTTATAACTACATCCAAAAATATAATGAAGATATTATTGATGGCATGCAGGAAAGACTAAATGAGTTGGTAGGATTAACTGAGACTAGGAAGGATGCATCTCTCAGAAATAAAAAGTTACAACTATAGGTTAAGACACTTTATGATAAAAGAACAGTGAGTAAGAATTTTAAAATTTAAGATCTAGTCCTCATGTGGAATGCCAGTATTGAGGATAAGGGAAAACATGGAAAATTTGATCCTATATGGTTGGGCCCTTATCTAATTGAAGCTTCATGGGGAGATAATTCTTATTTGTTGAAGGATCTATCAGGAAATATTTTTGAACTGTCAATTCATGGATAGTTCTTGAGGAGGTATTTCAGCTAAAATAATTATTTTATCCATGAATAGTAGTTTAGGGTTTTTTGTACATTTTTATATCCTTTGTGTCTATGTACAGTTCTTATATATCCTTTTCCTATTGTTGTTGCTCTCTCAAAAGTTGTCATTCTTTGTCAAGTTTGTGGTCTGCTCTACCAAATATTATAGTTTCTTGCATAGACACAGGTGCTCTATCATCCCCAGATAGAGCCACTGTTGGTCTGATTTTTCACCAAGTAAAATCTTCCTTAAAAATTAGGTGTAAAAAAATAGATAAGTTCTATATCCTACTTATTAGGGTTTGGTTTTCTAGTTTTGCAAAATTTTAACCCTATGTGAAAATCCACTAAAATAAGTTTTGTGTCCCAAATAAACATGTATGGTCTTGTAATTTTTAAATGTTTTGGGCAAGCAGTTGTTTTTAAAATTGGAATATTCTTCCAAGATCTCTTTAGGTTTTCACTTTTTCCTTTCTTGTTCCTGAAGTTGTTTACACTATTAGATCTTTGCAAGATCTATGGTAGTCATTATGCCTCATAAAGAAAATATGAGGATCTTAGCCTATGCAACATAGAAACCATCACAAAATAGAAGGAAAATGTTGTAAAGTAGAAAGTGGGCACCAAGTTTTTAATTGTTCCAAACTTTTTGGCAGTATAGTTAATGTTGGAACTATTAGTACTAGAGAAGGGACTAGCTAGAATATGTTACAATTTGCATCACTTGGCTTTGGTATTTTTCAGTAGATAGCTATGTCATGAATAAAAAATACAAGAGCCCTACCATTAGCAACATAGTGCCTTGCCAAAACATTAAAAAGGTAGGAGATTACAAAATGGACAAGCACCAAAATGTTCCCTGTTGTTAAAGTGGTTGTGTGACTTTAATTCTCTGCTAGAAGCATTGACTGTAGTAATAATAGCGAAAACATGAATTTTTCTTGGTACCATAATTTCAAAAGCCTTAAGGAGCTTTCTATGTCATGATTATAAAATAAAGGAATCTCGTCGGTAGTGATAGAGTTCCTTGATAGAAAAGCGAAAACATGGCAAAAATTCTAGAAGGTGAGTCCCAAATACTTTCTTCATCAATAATAAGCCATGTAATTACCTTGACACATTGGCATCATTTAAGAACATGTGTATTTTATGCACCAACATTTGTAAGAAATATGGGAGGTCACTATGTCACGACTAAAAAATCCTCTTTTTTTGTTGGTAGTGACATTGTGCCTTACCAGAAAAGATGAAACACAATGAGGCTTGGTTTTATGGTGTTACAGAAAGGATTAAAATATTTTATGGTTTTCTAGCTTGTCAGAATATTGCTAAGTCACATATAACATGGGAAAGCACTCAAAAAAGGGTAGACAAAATTTTTGGACCATCAAATCAAGTTCACATCAATGGTGGGCATTGTGTCATTATGAGGAGTTGCTCATTTTTTTAATGATACTGACATAGTGACCAAAGGAAGGAAAGAACGGACTCGCCACAGTCATATTAAAACATTGATCAAATTCATATCATCGTGTTGAAGTGAAATCAATGACTATCATTATGTCACATAGACAAACTGCTCAATTTTTATGCATGGCAATGTAGTGACTTGGTGACACATGTCTGCAAGTGCTAGTGGATCTAGTTCAAGCTACAAGCAGTAAAAGAAAAGCTTATGTGGAGAAATCTTACTGGATTGACTTCCAACTTGAAAAGTGGAAGACAAGTAATCCCTAGTTTTATTCCTAGATCATTGGATTTTTTAGATTGACTACATATTTTTAAAATTTGAATGTGATGCCACACTTGTTTGCCTTACAGTTTATTTATGAAGAATGAAGGCTCCTCATGCGAACTAGTAACAAAATATATTGCAGAAATCTTGCTATCTTTTCATATGCAAACAAATCTTTAGGCTCCCAAAAGAATTCAAAGCGATTAAAAACTTGTGCTTGGGGTGATTAGGACATGAAAGAATTTCCATGTGTTCGTAGAGTATTGCGAAATTGCAAAAAAGGGTAGCAGAGAATCAAGTCCCTATTCTCACTATGTATATTAAAGTACTCTAGTTTTTTGCAAAATTGTTCACCATGCCTCCAAACAAAGTTTTTTTGGGTCAAGAGGATTATTTGGCTAGCAATGTTCATGATGCTCTTCTCAAATTATTGCCTAAATCCACAAATGAGACTACTAAGGTGAAAAAGATTATCTCCCTAAACCCTAGACTCAAGATTGCTAACAAATTATTTGATAAGGGAAATTGGATTAGGGATGCTAAAACTTCTAAAATAGGGCTTTCCCTTTTTTCTTAAATGGTTCTCAAAAAGGAAATTATTTGCCCCTCATGCAAACATCTAGAATTTTGACTTGGGAAAGCTAGTGGTACCTAGTGTCTTCATGGATGTTGATTTATTAATGACTATTACTTAAAGCTATGACCCAAAAATCAAGGTAGTAAGAAGAATAGATGGTGAATGTCTAATCACAGTAAGCCCTTCAAAAATTAACGAAGTATTTGATCTGGAGCCACTATCAGATTATCATACACCCATTGACCTACAAGGTCTAGAAAAAAGATATTTGTCTAAAAGGGATACAATTAGGTAGGGTATACTAAGGGCACATATAGGCACAATTGAGAACTTTCTAGTGATTATAGCCTCTTCTAGGTGTAGACACCTAAAAACCTTTATAAAATAAAGTATTTTTATTTTCTGAAAAATTTCTGATGACATCATCATTTATTAATTAATTAATTATTTAATTTATTTATTTATTTTTATGCCATTAAATCCCTTTATCTTAATTAAAAATATTTAATTAAGGAATCCCTCCCAAAAATGTTTAAATCTTATTTAAACATTATTTCCTTATTTATTAATTATTTAATTAATAAATTGACCAAAAACCCTAAATAAATAAATAAAATTTTTTTGCCCAAAACTTGGCCAATTTCCTTAAGACCACTAACCTCTTCCAAAATCTTCTAATCCTTCTTTAATTTTGATTAAAGGCTAATCCCATCATTTCCTACCCCTAATCCCAACTCAAAATATTTAATTAAGATTAAATATTAATCCTCATGTTTATTAAAAAAGTTTTAATAAATATCTCCTCAACCCAAACCCTTGAAATAAATAAAACTTTATTTATTTCCTAAAAATCTAATTTATCCTCATCCTAAGAAGTTCTAGACTCTTCTAGAAAGTTTTCATCCTCATCCTAGGAAATTCTAGACTATTCTAGAAAGTCTTTATCCTCATCCAAAGTCTAGACTCTTCTAGAAGATGTCTTTACACCTAATCCTAATCCCCTCCTAACCTTGTCACATTCCTTAAAAATGGGTTAAGACTTACTAACCCAAGCCAAAGTTAACAAATATCTCCTCCTTCACCCACCCTCATTAAATGCCATCCACTTGCCTATCCCTAAGCTAATCCTAAACCATCCTAATCCATCCTCTAATCATTTTCACAAGCCTAAGCAAGCTTAAAACCTTCCTAATCAAGTCCAAGTCGAAATTGCTCTCATTTCCCTCAAAATATCTCAACCATAAAACTTTATGAAGCCCACTAGGCCATAAATTACTCTTCCAAGCCCTTTTATTGCTCTTACAAGCCATTATGAGGGTCTTTATGAAGATTTTATCCCTCGAGCCTCCTTTGTTGACTCATCCTTCCCCTTTCCTCCATCCTCTCACCTTGTGACATGTGTCACTCCTTGATTGGCTGTAAGAAAGCACAATCCATGTGCTCTCCTCTCATGCAATCTGAGCCTTCCATAAGCTTTTTCCCATCCTTGCATCTTAGCCCTCAATCCCTTGAGCCTCTTGCCTATAAATTGGATCCTTCCCCTTTGCAAAATAACACAATCCATGAAGTAAAGTCATAATGCCATTTTAAGAAGCCATTTTACATCAAAACCATACACTCACACCCAAATTCCAACTCCATTTGAAGCCCTTTTTGAAGCATAAGCTTGAGCATACATCCTATCTATTTAGACAAAGCCACTCAACAAGAGAGCTTCTTATTGAGAGAGTCCATTAATGGCTCATATTCTCAATTGAGAACTCATCTTAGTCTATCTTGAAGTTTATGAATTTTGTTTAGTTTGTAGAAGCTTTATTTAAATTTGGTTTCTATTAGCATACTAACATTGCTCATATACTCTAGGGAACCTTTTAAAAAGGAATATGTCACTTCCTAGGCTGTAGAAATATACATGACTCTGTGTAGGGTTTTTGGTGAAGATGAATAGAATTTTATGCCTATAAGTTTCATGTATATGATAGCTCAAATTTCTTCTTTTGGTGTTGATGTTATTTTTGATTTTCCTCCTACTTAGCAAAAAAAATCCATATAGGCCTGGTTGGAATTGCCAAAGGCAAGATTGAAAAAACTTTTGGTCATTATTCTTTGTTGATGCACATGTTTTTGTTCAAAGTAGCAACATATTTTGGTAAAGAAATGGATTTGAATAGAGAAAATAAGGGAGAGGCTCTATGTATTTAGTTGTGGAGTGAAAACATGACTTGGGGTGTAGAAAATGCTAGTATTGTCACGTTTGATAGGTATTTAGCCTCAAAGTTAAGGTGCCTCTTATTAAGTGACAATCGCAGAGTTCCTAAGACACTAGTAAATTTTATTAGATCCATGGATAACCCATCTAGTTTGAAAGTATCTCATAATTGAGGAGACATTATACCATACTTTGTTTCTATTGTTATTAGAGTTTATGGTTTTCAATTGACTCCTCATGTTTTGCCTTACCAAGTGCCACTAAAAATAGGAATAAATAAGGTGTTGTGGCAACTGGGAGGACTGGAAGAAACCTATCTAGTGAAAATAATCGGAGGCTCAATTTTCCCCACTTGTATTGTAGCCCATCATTTTGTTATTACAAAAGGAGACTTGTTATTTTTATACAAAATTTTAGAGTAGTATAGATTGGCAAAGCCTCATGTCCATTTTTTTGATACATAGGGCTTTTATAACCAACGTTCTAGAATAAGGGTTAAATTTGGTGCCATAGATCATGAACCATATTACCCTAAGGATGTAATTAGAAATGAGTTCTCCTTGATGGAGCAAGAGACCAAGAAGGAAAAGTGCAGGGGTTTCTCAAGGGTTTTGGAATTTATTCATTGTTTTGATAAGAATTATAAGCCTCTTGGTAATGCAAAAATAGAGGCAAATAGAATCAATAAACTCATGATTACTTTTCTTGAAATAATGGAAGCCATAAGTGAGAAAAAAACATTTTTTTTATTAATGCATATTTGGATAAGGCCAAAGAGGTCATGAAGAGACTGGCATTCACTCCCAATTTGGTAATAGGACAATTGATTGTCTAGAAAAGGTCAAGTTATAATGTAATCCAAAATAAGAAGACCACTGTGGGTAAAGGCAAACAAATAATAGCATCCACTAGTATTGTCTTGGAAGAAAGACCTGATGAGCCCTCTCCTAAGAGGAAAACAATAATAAAAGAGCAAGGTCCTTACATTGAGGAGTATTAACCTACCCAATCCCCTTTGCAGATTGGAGAGGAGCATCTCACTAGGGAGCAAGTTGAATAGCTAGGGTCCCAAGGGGGAGTATTTATTACCCAAGTAGAGCTACACAAGGGAAACCCTCAAGAACTTCCTATGGAAAGCCTCGATTCGATAGTGGAAGATTATAAAGGAAAGGAGTTGAACCCTATAATAGAACAAGCTAACCATGAATTTTTGTCTGATGACATTTTTGTTAGAACAAGAACCTTCTACCAATTTGCATGGAGAGAAAATATGGGAAAATATGAGGAGAGGTGCAATAAGTTGAGGACTGAGCACCCAGAAATGGAAGAGGAAGCCATGCAAAATCAAGTAAAAGATGAAATGATGCAAGAATTCCAAAATATAACCCTTGAAGAGGGGAGACAAATGGTGAAAGCATCAAATATTCTACTGCTACCTAATTAACATATAGAAAATGTCCTAGTTTTTAACTCTATATCAAATAAACTAAATTTTCATGATCAAAATAAGAAAGAAATAAAAGGAGCCATCTTTAGTGAATACCAAGCTGCCTTACCTATTTGGTCATTGAGGAAAGGATCCAGGGCTATTTCATCACAACCAGAAGACATTGGTTTAATGAGGAATATATCATTGTAAAGAGAGTGTTAGATACTACCCATGTGGAAGTTGTACATTTTAATGTTGGAACATCTCATTTAGCTTTGGCCACTATAGAACAAGATGTGCAAGAAAGGATGGAATTGCAGGCCAAATATGAGAGAGTTTTGGAGGCCTACAATAAAGAAATTCAAAAAAGGATTGAACTTGAAAATAAAGTGATGGGATGGTCTTCTAGGCCAAGGATTACATACCCTCACCCATTAGTGGAGCCTTTTAAATCCACCCCTCTTATTGAAATGCCAGAAACTCCACAAAGGCCACAATACTATATGGTTGAAGATTTTGAAGAAGAGAAGAGCAAACTATGGGCACTGCATGTAGAGTTAAATGTTTAGTATGAAGACAAATTGAGGAAAGCTCTTATGTATTTGGTTGATAAAATTGAATGGCCAATATTCTATGATCAGTTATCAAAGGTAATAAACATATGGGAGGGAATAAAAGCAAGCGAAGAGGCTTTGAAACACATTATTAATAACTTGAATAAGAGAAGGAAAAAGGTTACACTATAATGTTATTCTATTATAGAAGTTGCTCATGACTACATTGAGAAAACTTTTGAATATACTAATGACCTCCTATATTTTGATGACAAAAGAGTTGGGTTACAAAGAAGAATTGTAAGTTACTTGGATAAGTACAAAAGTGTAAAATTTGACTTATTCCCATGTGCTCTAGATAGAAAGAATAAATTGAAAAGTAAAGATGAGTGGGTGAAGGAATTAGATAACTTATTTTGTTTATGAATGAATAGAGTCATAAACAAAAAAGGACATGGATGGTGGGCAACCACAATAGAAGAAATGGTGAAGGTCCAGTTATACTTTGATTCTTTAAAACAAGATTTTCTTAACAATAATAAAGAAGTTGAATATGTGATTAAGAAGTAAAATGATACCCTATAGTTTAACTAGCTAGATGAAACACATTTTGACAAGTGGATGGCATATATTGCTTCTAAAGAGAAGTGGAAAGAAGGTGAAAGTGATGGCGATGAGATGGATCAAGATGAAGTGCAAATCATTGATGCACCTTTAGGGGATTAGAAGAAAGAGGAGGACAAAGACAAACAACCAATTATAGTTGTGTTAGATTGTGGTGACTGGTCAGGAAAGTACTGTACATACTTTATAAAAAAAATTTGGGTAGTAGCCGACATGGTAGCCAACATATTATGGCCGACATATGGCCGACATGATATAACCCTAAAGCGGTTTAATACTTGTATAAAAGGGCTTAGGGTTGGGTATTTTTTATAATGTTGTGATACGAAATTGGTTCTTGCGGCGGTATTGAGCTGTAAGGGATTATGGATTGTAATCAAGTTGTAATCACTGGATTGTAATAAGATCGGACTTGCTGTTTGGTGGATGTAGCCCAAGGATTGGGTGAACCACGTTAAATCTTGCTGCCTTGTGTTCATTTCTGTGTGTTCTATTATTTTCTATTATTGGTTATATTTGCATGTAGTTTTTATTTTTGTCCATGGTTTATCCTAACAAGTGGTATCAGAGCAAGGTTGTCTTTCAGTTATCCTCTACAGGAAAGTCTCACAGTTAAGTGGGAGTCTCACAGTTGAGTGGGAGCGATGGCAGATGAGGGTAAGCTGAGGGTTGATAGGTTTAATGGGCAAAACTTCCAGTTATGGAAGATGCAAATGGAAGACTATTTATATCAGAAGGATTTATGGAAGTCGTTGGAAGGAAAAGCCAAGAATCAGGGAACTATGTTAGAGGCTGAATGGGATCTTTTGGATAGAAAGGCACTTGGAAGCATTCGATTATGCTTGGTACCATCAGTGGCATTTAATATTACAAAAGAAAAGACGACAGAAGATTTGATGAAAACTCTAGCAACACTGTATGAAAAGCCCTCCGCTTCAAATAAGGTATTTCTCATGAAGCGTTTATTTAATATGAAAATGGCAGAAGGTGGATCTGTTGCAGATCATTTAAATGAGTTTAATACTATTACTAGTCAATTATCTTCTGTGGCTATCAATTTTGATGAAGAAATTAGGGCTCTCTTGATTTTGCGTTCTTTGCCTGAAAGCTGGAATGGCTTGGTAATGGCAGTGAGTAATTATGTTCCTGGATCTAGTACCCTAAAATATGATGATGTGATCGATGTTATTTTAAGTGAGGAAGCTCGTAGAAAATCCTCAAGTGGATCTACATTAGGAAGTGCTTTAAATGCACAAAGCAGGGGCAGAACGATTGAAAGAGGAAGTAACTCTGGAAATCATGGGAAATCAAGAGGAAAGTCAAAGTGGAGGAGGTCTCAATCGAGAGGACCAAATGATTGCTGGTACTGTGGGAAACCAGGGCACAATAAGAAAGATTGCTAGAATCAAAAGAAAAATGAAGGAGATAAATCAGATGGAGACAAGGAGGCAAATGTGGTAAGTAACAAATCCGAAGAGGATGCTTTGCTTCTGTCTTTAGAGAGTGTTGATGATTCATGGGTTTTAGATTCTGGTGCTTCATTTCATGCTACACCTCATAGAGGTTATTTCATTGATTATGTCCAAGGGGATTTTGGGCTTGTTTATTTGGGGGATAATGAACCCTGTCAGATTGTTGGAAAGCAAAAAATTAAGATTAAGTTTCAGAATGGGAATCATTGGCTACTACATGAGGTAAGACATGTTCCAAAACTAAGTAGAAATTTAATTTCAACAGGGCAACTCGGTGATGAGGGTTATGTAGTTACTTTTAATGATAAAAATTGGAAGGTTTCAAAAGGTTCCCTTGTAGTAGCAAAAGGTGTGAAAGTAGGCACCTTATATCTTTGTACAAGTCATATTGTTCCTTCTACTTTGATTGTTTCAGAGAAAAATGAATATTCAGGAACAATTACTGCAGTTCAACAGGGAGAACAAATAGTTGTTATAGATTCTAATACAGCGCTGTGGCACAATAGACTCGGGCACATAAGTGAGAAAGGTATGAAAGTAATTCATTCGAGGAAAGTTTTACCAGGTCTAAAATGTGTGAATATGGATTTTTGTGAAAGTTGTGTGTATGGAAAACAAAAGAGAGTGAGTTTTGTAAAGACAAGGAAGGAAAACAAAAAGGAGAAATTAGAGCTTGTGCATACAGATGTATGGGGACCAGCCCAGGTATCTTCCCTTGGTGGCTCTCATTATTATGTTACATTTATTGATGACGCAATTAGAAAAGTATGGGTTTATTTCCCTAGACAGAAATCTAATGTATTTCAAACTTTTAAGAAATGGAAATGCTTGGTTGAAAATGAGACTGGTAAGAAATTAAAATGTCTTAGATCTGATAATGGTGGTGAGTATTGCAGTCATGAATTTGAAGATTATTGCTCCACTAATGGTATTTGTAGACAAAAAACTATTCCAAGGACTCCACAGGAAAATGGAGTGGCTGAACGCATGAACAGGACTATAATGGAGTGCACAAGGAGCATGAGGTTGCATGCTGGGTTGCCCTTACACATGTGGGCAGAGGCTATCAATACTATAGTATATTTGATTAATAGAGGTCCCTCTACTCCTTTGGGTTGTGGTATTCCAGAGGAAGCGTGGACTGGTAAGAAGGTGAGTTATTTTTTTCTCAAGACCTTCGGTTGTGAAGCTTTTGCTCATATAGACTCTGAAAATAGAACCAAGCTAGAAGCTAAATCAAAGAAATGTGTCTTTGTTGGATGTGGCATTAATGAATTTGGTTATAGGCTTTGGGATTTTGAAAATCTTAAAATTATTAGAAGTTGGGATGTCATATTCAATGAGAAAGTTTTGTACAAAGATCTGTTGCAGCAACATGAGAAGAAAGAAGATGATTATGTAGTGCTAGATGATACTCCAAAAGCTGATGTTCCAAGCATTCCTCATGATGTGCAACAATAGCAACAACAAATACCACACACACCAGTGAATGTTAGATGGTCAACAAGGCAAATTAGACCTCCACAAAGGTTTTCTCCCTCTTTGTATTCTATTTTACTTACTGATGCTGGTGAACCCGAAAGTTATCATGAAGCTATGCAGGTGGATACTAAGATTCAGTGGGAGTCTGCAATGAAAGATGAAATGGACTCTTTGCTGAAAAATAAGACATGAGATTTGTGCAAGTTGCCTGCAGGTAAAAAGGCTTTACAGAATAAATGGGTTTACAGGTTGAAAGAAGAGGAAGGAGGTAAGAAAATATTTAAGGCCAGGTTAGTTGTAAAAGGATTTGCACACAAAAAGGGAATTGATTTTGATGAGATATTTTCTCCTGTTGTTAAAATGACTTCTATTCGTATTGTTTTAAGTCTTGTGGCTACTGAAGATTTGCATTTAGAGCAGATTGATGTTAAAACAACCTTTGTTCATGGTGATTTGGATGAAGAAATATATATGGCTCAGCCACAGGGTTTTGAGGTCAAAGGTAAGGAGAACTTAGTGTGCAAATTGAAGAAAAGTTTATATGGCTTGAAGCAAGCACCTCGGCAATGGTATCTAAAATTTGATAGTTTTATGCATGAGCATGGATATAATAGGTGTCATTCATATTACTATGTTTATTTTAAGAGGTTGGATGATGATAGCTACATTATTTTTTGTTTATATGTTGATGATATGCTTGTAGCTGGGTCTAACATGGATCATATTAAGGGGCTGAAACGCCAATTAGCACATGCATTTGCTATGAAGGATTTGGGGGCAGCAAAACAAATCCTTGGTATGAAGATTTGCAGAGATAGGAAGAACAGAACATTGACGCTATCTCAAGCTGATTATGTTGAGAAGGTGTTGCAACGTTTCTCTATGGAGAATGCTAAAGCTGTCAGCACACCTTTACCTAGTCATTTGAAATTGACTAAGGAGATGTGTCCCAAGACACAGGAAGATGAGGATAAGATGTCCAAGGTACCCTTAACTTCAGCTGTAGGAAGTTTGATGTATGCTATGGTATGCACTAGGCCAGATATTGCACATGTAGTGGGAGTCGTTAGCAGGTATATGAGTCATCCAGGATTTGAGCATTGGAATGTTGTCAAGTGGATTCTCAGATATTTGAGAGGAACATCCAATAAGTGTTTACACTTTGGGGGCTCTACTACTAATTTACAAGGCTATGTTGACTTAGATTTGGCTGGGGATATTGATACCAGGTGGAGTACTACAAGTTATGTCTTTACAGTTGGTGGGGCAGCCGTGAGTTGGGTTTCTACGTTACAGAAGATTAATGCTCTCTCCACTACAGAGGCAGAGTATGTTGCTGCTACAGAGCCAGCCAAAGAGATGATATGGCTTTAGTTCTTCTTGGAAGAATTGGGACATCCTCAGAAGGATAATTATTTGTTCACAGATAGTCAGAGTGCCATTCATCTTGCTAAGAATTCAGCTCTGCATTCTAAGACCAAACACATACAGTTGCGGTACCATTTCATTTAGTCAATTTTGGAGGATGGATAGTTAAAGCTAGAGAAGATACATACCAATGACAATCCAGCAGATATCTTGACAAAGGTTGTAACAAGGGAGAAGTTGAACTCCTCTTCATCTTCGATTGGTCTTTTAGACTGAACATGAATAAAAGAACAGTAGAGTCTAGGATGGTTTGATCCAATGGGAGCCCCATGTGGTAGTGGTATTGCTACAGGATCAATCTCCAAGTGGGAGATTGTTGTTTAGTGTGGAGCCTGATCATCCCCAAGTGGGAGATTGTTAGATTGTGGTGACTGATCAGGAAAGTACTGTACATACTTTATAAAAAAAATTTGGGTAGTAGCCGACATGGTAGTCGACATATTGTGGTTGACATATGGCCGACATGATATAACCCTAAAGTGGTTTAATACTTGTATAAAAGGGCTTAGGGTTGGGTATTTTTTATAATGTTGTTATACAAAATTGGTTCTTGTAGCGGTATTGAGCTGTAAGGGATTACGGATTGTAATCAGGTTGTAATCACTGGATTGTAATAAGATCGGACTTGCTATTTGGTGGATGTAGCCTAGGGATTGGGTGAACCATGTTAAATCTTGGTGTCTTGTGTTCATTTCTATGTGTTCTATTATTTTCTATTATTGGTTATATTTGCATGTAGTTTTTATTTCTGTCCATGGTTTATCCTAACAAGTTGTAGGTGCAGAATCCCAAAATGATTACTTGGCAAAGGAAGAGGATGGAATAAAGGTGTTTTTATTAGTTCATGATGAAGATAGTGCAAATCCTTGAGTTGAGGTTGATTTGCAAATATCAGAAAAAGACACGGCATTGGCCCGTCTGATAGTTATATATTCTAAAGAGTTTGAATAGCTTAGGAGCCAATCATGGAATTAGTAGCATTTGGAGGTGTAACAGAAATGGGACCTACCAATAGAATACTATGATGTCTAAGTTTTTTGTTACACAAGAATTTTGTCTTTTTGACAGCAGAATGTAAATATTTTTTTTCTTGAAGGACAACTATCATTTTTCTCTTAGTCTAAAGCTTGTAGCATCTTACAGTATATAAGTGAGATTCTAGGGCTAGAGAAGGGGTCTAAATTATTATCTTTTTATTTCTGAACTAGGTCTATTCATTCCATTTAAAAAAATAGATATACTTTATAATATCTTCTCTAAAAATGAATGAGAATTGTATCAGTGTGATAGGATCAAAATTCTTTGTCTTGAGTTATTCTATGTTTTACTCAATTGTATGCAAACTTTTCAAATGAAATCATTGCAAAGATGAATTTTCACCAAAATTTTCCTGCCTGAATCTTATGTCCATTTGTGTTATCTAGTTGTCTTGAAATTGTATGAGAAAGTCTTATTCAATTGAATACAATTAAGTCAGATTTTATGTCAATTTTCTATTGCTTTTAATTCAAAGAATTAAGTGCTTCAGTGAGATTGATAGGATTACTATGATAATAGAAGGGATGTCTATAAGAATTTGTTTCAATTAGAAATTGATGATAATATTGATTGTAATAAAATTTGTAAGATCTAGGAATTGAATAGACTCTAGATCCCAATAGATTAGGCACTGATCTAATTATTTTAGTCTACAGAAAGAAAGATCATGAAGAAACATCAAAATCAATTTCAAAATTCATTTTATTTTATTGTTGAAGATTATCAATGCTAGCCAGCACTCATTTGCATCTAATCTCTGAGTCTTAGTTATCTACTATTGCCAGAAAATACTTGTAAACCTGAGGAGAATTGTGACCAAATCTTCTTATAATTGATGAATATCACTTTAAAATATCATGAAATGAATGAACTATGTATATGTCAGAGATAGGAGATGAGAATCAAAATGAAACTAAAAGGATTCTCATGCAGTAGCATTCATTTGAACCATCCCTCAAGTATACGGTCTAGATAAGAAGTTCTTTCAATTGTCTATAAGAAGTAGATGATGCTTAGATTGTTTGTGGTTTCATTATCTTGGTGTAGAGTATCTTGTTACTTAATAGTTTTAAAAAAATACCAACACCCTATTAGGAGCAATAACGACTACTAGGTCCGCCTTCTGAAAGGATTTACAAACATGCAATTAAGTATGCACTCAGTAAAGAGATTTGCAAAAGACTATTAGGTCTACCTTGTGAGAGGATTTAATTGATCCACCTATTAGGATGAAATAGTAGATGATCTTTGATTTGCAACTTGGCTTATTGAATGAGATTCCTTTGTGTACTAATCACCTTTTTGTGATAAATATGTCTTTGCTGCTCCTTACGCTATTAAGGCCTTTATAGTTCACTTCTTCTTTTCTTTGATGTAATTCACATTCACATTTTCATATTTTCACACATTCATACATCCATACTGTTGGTGTTTGAAAATGTTACCAATTTTCAATTACCCTGATGAGAAAAAAACACATCTAGGGGTAGCTAACTCCCATTTTTAACATGCCCATTTAGACACCAAGCCAACTATAAGGCTTGACCCTTCTTCTTCTTCAAGCTCTGCAAAACCTAGGTGGGTGGACCTATAGATTCTTTATATGGTACTAGTTATCAAAGCATACACTGAATCTATTATGAAGCAGATAAAACCCTTATTTCTCCTAATAACTCATGAAATAGCATCAATCTACACTAGCTAAATGCAGATCTAGGAACCTCATAAGCTAAGTGAGGGCATTCTATTATAGCTCTTCAACATGAAAGGGAAAAAGGGTTTGATTATTGATGTTGATTTTCAACAAATCCTCAAACATGCAGCAATATAACAAGTGATCCTATAACTGATCAGTGTCTAATCCATTGGGCAATCTCATTAATCCAAAACATACATCTATGACATCAAGACATATTCTATATACCCAGACATCAGATCTATCTAATCACCTTGTGATTCAGACATCAATGTTCATTCAGATCTCATTCTCACAAAATATCCTTCTCAAGATAACTAGTAACCCTGTCAAACACATTAAGCATTTACTTGGCACTTTGTTCCAATAGCAAAATATATCAGACATACAACCTGAAGGGGAAGCAAATGGATCTCAGCTCTTTGTTCCAAGACCACATAAGACTACAGATTACTGAGATAACAGACAAGAAACAGAATGAAACTAGTGAAATTATTGCTCATATGTATTCATTTTCTTTCAAAATATACATTCAGGTGCATGAAATCAAAACATGAAACAAGCTAACATCTCAGAACTATCTGTATTATCTTTACACTTGTTGTTCACATGAGAGAAAAATGCTAAAGAATGAAGGTGGAATCACAGATCTGGATCCAACAAAGTGGTCTCATAGAATGACTGCAAATTTCCTACCAACAATGGTTTCTCAATATCAAAACTAGAACCCCTAGAAAGAATGAAAGATAGAAAGATATAGCAAAGGAAAGAATCTCGGATCTGATCTTCAAGTGAAAAGTGTCCACTTGAAATGCAACCCTTTGTAACTGAATAACTTCTTCCTTCCATCTCCCATTCTGATCTGATCTTGTTTCATCACTTCTGTTACTGACTTGCCAAATATCTCTATTGAAATGATGAAACCTTTTTGAGTCACCAAAATATTTGAAACCTTATGCAATTCTGGTGAAATTGTGAGTTTTTACTGATTTTAATGTAACCAATTCAACCCCAACTGCATTTTTACCATCTTTTATGTATATTCAAATCATTACCTTGCCAAAAACCAATTCTGAACTTCCTCACCTTAAATCGGTTGCAAGTTGGAAACTTGGGAGAAAACCCTGTGTAGCTTGAACAGATGCATTCTTGTGCATAAACTAACCTTGGAATCGAAAAATTCATACTTTCACGATTTCGATGGTATATGATAAGGCATAGTTTTCCTTTCAAAAACCCACTAAAAGTTGATTTGAAAACAGTCTCCTCTGGTAGAAATGCTCAGATCTACATATTTGATTTTTTAAATTTTTTCAAAAATTTAAAGCTTTTCTAAAGTTCAAGCTTCACATTTAAGCCCTTTTAAATTTAAAATGAGTTTGCACGTATCCTTTTAAAACATTTTTAAAAATCATTTTACTTTTTCCCTTATGCCTCCATCCGGGTCAACAGGTTTTGACCAACTTTTTGCCACGTGTCTGCATTTGATATGCTAAGCCTTCTGCATCATCTGTCACATCAATGCCATTGAGACTCGTGCCATGTTTCACTTTCCCACTTTCTCACATTATTTATCTTCCTCACAACTTGATATTGCAGGCAAGCGGGCACCACAAGATGTGCCACGTATCGACATCTGGGCGCCTGCCTGAACCTGCACGTTATTTCCACCTTAGTACACACATGGGACCCGCAATGCCACATGTCAACTGCCTGCATTCTTAAATTTTTTAATAGTCGAGCATCTTGGAAATGTGGGCAAGCAGGCACCGCTGGTTTTGACACGTGTCATCATCCTGTTTACTCTTCCTCCACATCACCGCATTAGCAATTTTGTTCAAAATTTGGTGACATCATCCGACTGTTAGTCTACCTCATCTGAGTCGAGTCTCACACAACTCAACTTAGCCTTCACAAAATGGCACATCTCATAAGACGTTGTTCATAGTGTTTGATTTTTTATTTAAATAATAAAAGAATTCAACCCACAACCAATGTGGGATTAAGTGCTTTAACACTTTGTTCTTGTTTGCATTTTCAATGCATGGGCTCTTCCTTTAAATGCCTCTTTTAACTGTGGCTTGCTTTCCTATTATTGCTTATATACGTGAAGCTCATTCCTTTGGTTGCTGCAACATTTACTGGTGCTTTAAAAGTTGACGTTGACCCTCTCCTTGTTCTTTGATTGCCCATTAACCTGCGGCTCTGTTATCTTTGCAAGGGCAGCTTCATTTTTGCTTGCCATGGCTTCAAATTTCTTGGCATCTTCTTTTGTTCATGGCTTTTATGCGCATACTTCTCCATTTTCAAAAAATGGCTCCTCTCTAATTGGCAATTTTCTGTTTTAACTCATGGCTATCCTCCTCTCAAGTTTGACTACGGCTCACATCTGTTGTGGCACATTTAGCTCCCTCTTTAGCGCTTATCCTTCCCTCTTTCCTGTGAGTGATGGAGTGGAGCTTTTTTTCTCTTCTTGTTTGGTGATGCCATCTTCTTTAGACATTGGATAGCTTTTCATGTTGAAAGCGCGAGGTTCTTTCTCTTTAGCATTGGCTTCTAAATCTACTTGCTTGATATGCCTTGAAATTAACGTTGGGCAATCCTTAACAAGCTTCTTTAATGCCCCCTTTTTAAAAAAAAATTCTGGTAACAATTTTAAGGTCTCATCTGAACAAATATTCCTAGTGGCTAAGGAGAAAGGGGTTCTCACTGGGCATTGACATGCTTCTTGGTGTTGAAGAATTACTCTATAACCGCCTTTCCACATTCTTGTTAATTTGGCTTGTTAGTGATACCTATATACGTAGTGGATTCAACTCCTGACCCAAGGCATCAAGAAAATTATTATCATCTGCCATTAATGGACTTTCATGTCATCTTCTTCATTTTATAGTCTTCTATATGCCCTACTTCAGGCTTCAGCTCCCCCTCTACATTATCTTCAAACAAATCTTTAAGGGGTGAACAAAATGTATTTGAAGCCATAGCTAGATAAGGGGGATAATAATCAACTTTGTGCAGTAATTAAACCAGTGTGTCTTTTCGATAAGCATGCTTGTGTCTTTATGATTCTCCAATAATTTTCAAAACTTGTGAAATCATCTACCAGCTTTCCCCTCTTGTTTGGCATCCACGAGAGTGACCTATGCATCAGAACTCGTTAAAGATACTTAATGAGCTTTATCATAACTCAACCAAGTTTTACACGGTTATCTTCAGTATCTTTTTCACTGATAGTATATCCGGTGCTGAAATAGAAATTTATGATCAACCCTCCTAGAAATCTGTTGCACATTAGTCGGGCCCCCAAGATAGGTCCGACTAAAAAAAAAATCATTTCTGGACAACTGAAATGCTGAATTCATCTATTCACCATTTGATACAAATCCAAATCAGACTTAACCACTGAATCAACATTTGAAACTCAAGTTATCTCTTTTTGCAACTATGAACTTGTGTCTGGAGGTCCTTGGACTTCCTTTAAAAACTGACTCGAACAACTAACCAAGCTCTGAAACTTAGGATCTCTGTTCTTTCTGACATGTTCAACAGGACTGCCAAATCTCGTTACATGACAACATCAGGGTCAAAAGATATTGACCTCCAAAGTTGCCAACTTAAATTCACCTGCAGATAAACATGTTAGAAAACTGGAAAGTGTGTTTGGTTTGAGCTCTGAAGACTGGGCAATTGAGCACATGAGTTAATGAAAACTAGGGAACTAGTAGATTGTCATGAGGAGAGTATGATTATACAATTTGGGCTCATAAAGAATCACAGGGAAAATTTGGCAAGGGTGCAAAGTTGGCTACTTGGATCTATAGGACAGACGACATCAGTAAAATATCATTTTTTGTGAATGGAATGACCCTGGTAAAGTGTGAAGACCGATTCATAAAGTTCTAAAAATTGGCACACTTGTAGTATTTTCAGTGAAAAATATAGGGGAACAAACCATTTAGTCCTACCAATCATGGACTAAGAGTTATAACACCACAAAAAGGGGTACCAAAAAATCTGCAAATGCTGACACCAATAAAAGGATGGAAATTGCATTTGGAATCATGTTTGAAAACTGTGAAGACAGTTTCGGCAAGAGCTGAAAATTGAAACATAACAAGTCTCTAACGTCTATAATGCAACGCAAAAGGAATTTTAGCATTGTGGTCAACTAGGTCAAAGTTATAGCACGTCAAACAGGGCTTCCCAGAATTATGTGCAAATTGCAAAAGCATGAAAACAGTAACTGACCAACTTTGAGGGATTCAGAACCTAGTCAAATGGACTTGAAATGACTTGAAATTTGAAACATAGGTTCTTAGGTATGGGTACTAGACACTCCCAAAGTAGAAAATCACAAAACATTTCTAGTTGTGATATATTCAGATGCAAACGAGGCCTCTTGTCGCTGTTTGACACTTAGGGTAAAATGCAGATTTGAAACTAGCTCAAAACAAGACTTCACGAAAAGACTTGAAATGGAATTTTGACTTCGTGAAACAAGTAGGCATAATAAATGGATGGTGTTAGAAGCATTAAATACCTTTTAAGCCTCAGACTGACAGCCAGATACACATGCACTTAAAAGCATTTATAGGGCTCAATTTCTCAACAATGCTCAAAATTTGAGCTTACAATTTTGAGTGCCAACACATACATTAGATATGATATAATTCATTACATATATATTAGTTCAATTATACAAATTACAAATTTGGTCATCATACAAGTTACCACATATGTTACAAAGTCAGCCCACATGAAGACATTCAAGTTTTGAAGACTGACTCAGTGAGGTTCTAATACTTGACATCCACTATTAATACTCGACATCATCATGCACTTGGTAGACACAGAAGCTCAGTCTATATTTATCACTTCTACGTAGTCTTGAACTCGGTAGACATTGTGAAACTTGTCATATAAACTGAGTCTCTTGATTTACACTATATGACTCGATAAATATTCTCGCCTCGAGCTCAGTATAAATTGAGTCTCTTGGTTAACATTGGGAAGCTCAATTAACACTAAACTCTCATCACATATGTTTTGAACTTAGTGAACACTACACTACTCAGTAACCACTAATAAACTCAGTATCAACTAAAATGCATGATTTACACTACTTGTCTTCACATTAACTGAATATACTTGATAACCACGAGGACTTGTCAAAAGGACTCGGTAGCAACTGTAGAACTTAATGACAACTCAAATATATGGTAAACACTGAGAATTGTACAATGAGCTTGGTAGCTATATACAATCTAAATAAGTGTGTCACTAATAAAAAACTTGACTGATATGTCAACAAAACCCTAATCCCAAGCTCATCACATCTTGTCAAGCACTCAAATGTTCTCGAGAAAGCCAAACTGAATTGATTGTAAGAGTCACTAAATGCCACAGGGAAGAAATCTTTGACGAGATATATCTCAGAGCTCGTGTGAGGTATAGATGCAATTATGGGTGTTGCAAGACTATGTTGCTGACACATACAATAACCTCTCTCTCTTTTTGGAGATTGGATTTTGTTGCCCCATCTTAGGTGATGTTGAAACTTGTAGTGTTGGCCAATACAAAGTTGCCAACTGGTGAATCTCTCCAACTATTTTTCATGGGATCAAACTGTCTATTCCATTATCTCCAAGTGGATGAGTAAAACCTATTTCTAAGCTCATGTCATCTTGCTAGCCACTTGAATGTTATTGGGTATGCCAAACCAAATTGACCCTAAGAGTCATTAAATGTCATATGGTAGTGATCTTTGATGGGGCATATTTTGGAACTCATGTGAGCCATGGATGAAATTTTGGGTGCTACAAGATTATGTTTCTGACATCTTCAATAACCTCTCTCATTTTTTGGAGATTGGATTTTTTTATTTTGTGACTCCATGTTGGGTGATGTTGAAACTTGTGGTGCAAGGCACCTAGGTTGTAACTAGATATGTCATCTTATCCAATGATGGAGACTCATGATTGAAGGTAAAGGGGTGATCATACACCTCATTTTGAACATGTTATTTTTTGTGGTAATAAGGTAATCGTTGTTTGTAAGGTCAAGAAACTTGAGGTCACCTATAACCTAAGTTGCCTTAGTCCTAAGAATTTTTGCTTTTTTGTTGTTTTTGTTAGTAAGTTGACTCAAAAAGTGATTTTATAGTCATTACACCTTATATAGTCCTATGTGTTACCAAAAACCACTTGGTTAAGTTCTAGGAAGAGTTAGTGTAAAAATTTCATTTTGAAATAAAAGTTTTTGACAATTTTAGAAATTTTTCAGAAAATGTTGAAATTAACCTTGTAACCAATCAAACCAACTAGTAATTGGTTGGAATGTATATCAAATGATGAAAATACCATCTATGAAGTTAGAGGAGGCATAAAGTGTTGGTTATTATTAAGTTTTTTTTTTTATATGGCAAGGAATTACTTTTGATGTTAAACATGGATATAAGATCATTGAGTTATCGTCAAATATCATTACTTCCTATTTTAGAACAACAAACCCGTAATTTGTTAGAATAAAACACCACTTTAGCTATATGTTGTCACTAAATGGAGCTAGTGGAAGATGTTAAGGATTTTTTTGGTTGTCTTAATAGCCATTTCATAGGTTTGAAACATAATAGCTTCCCTTTCTGAAGAGTTGGTTGAAAATCAACAAATTACATGTTATTGCAAAGAAAATATAGTCATAGAATGTTGGAAGATTGTTTTCACTCATAGGATGTTGAAGAATCTCTTGAAAGGATGGAATAGATGGAAGACTAAAGTTTGTGAGATAGTTATTAGGTGTTCCTTGAAGTGTCTAAGGTGTTAGTTTGAAGCAAGAAGTTGATTATGATCCATTTCTCAAATTTTCTCATTTTTTCCCTTATTTCTTCCCAAGTCTTGAATAGGGAAAGTGATCAAGTAGTTCTATGAAGTTGGGTAGAATTTTGTTTAGTGTTATAACCAAGCTGGAAAGAGTCTTTGAAGACACTTAGGAAGGTGGGAAAGGTAGTTTTCCTTAAAAGTGTTCTTCTTAGGAATCCACTAGCTTTTGGTGTGAGCACTCTACATAATTTTGGATGCAAATTATATTAAAATGAAATACATGAAATGATTACTTAAAACATAAACAAGAAAAAAAAAGATATATATTATGATAACGAATAATGTCATGCATCAAATATATGTCATACATCAAATATAAAATGTCATATATATATATATATATATATATATATATATATATATATATATATATATATCAATCAAATGTATGTTGAATATGTTCACTAACATAAAATCCAAGATATATGTCCACTAATGCCTATACATGTGTGTCTATCCCTATATCTTCTCCTTTCCACAAGGAGAAGGAAACAAATCCCTAGAGGTCTTTGGTCATTGCATGGAGGGAGATGATGGGGATGATGGGGTCTTCCTTACATGCTTGCTCGTCCTTTTTTTTAGGCTCCTCTCTAATTGGAGCTGATACAAACAAAGTACATATGAATTAATAATTATTATACATTGAAATCAAATATATGTACCCACAAAATTAATTATTTTCTTACTATCATCAAATAGTCACTATATACATCCACCTAAAAGGCCCATGGATGATCAAGAGCATCAAGGCCCTACAATAATTCAACCAATATAATCACTCAATCATACTTATAAATATAATTTGAAATTCCAATACTAACTATTATAAATAACAACTAAAACTATGAAAATTCTTTCATACCTTGGTCAATGGCTCTGAACTAGCCATAATGGTAGTAACTCCACAATCGATGGACTAGTGAAGATGAGGAGGAGTCTCAAACATCAATAACTGCAAATGATATAATACAATTTACATGTAACATGAAACATGAAACAAATATAATCAAATGAACTAATTAACATGAAACAAATGTGCATCTATGAAGCTCGTATCATGCCTAGGCTCAAAGTCCCTTGTGAATGTCGATGGTCCAGTAGAGAACTGATGCACATGGATAATTTCTTTTGTCAATCCTTAATATGATTACTTAATAAATATATGTATTAATTTAAATCAGTAAACCAATAGATACCTCTTGACTCATTGATGGGATGTAAAATGGGGCTAGGGAATCTATACTAGGGCCATCAACACTCTAATCCTGAATTTTAAACAATGTTAAGACAAGCTAATTAATTATTCATTCTCTGTACATATGAAATGTGACCAAATTAGTTTATTATAATTGTAATTTGCCTATATGTCAATGCCAAATGTGTCACTCAAGACCTCATCAGTGACTACCCCATCATCTATAGTGTCTCCAACATGATTGCCAAATGTGCATAAGGATCTGCATGATGTGCACATGTGATCATGTCACAAAGAAAGCTCCTCCTCAACTAATGAATTTGTACAATGAATGAGAATTTGTGTCAAAGTTGTTGGTGTTTGAAAATGCTGGAAGGTTTTCAATTACCCTGATGAGAAAAAAACACATCTAGGGGCAGCTAACTCCCATTATCAACATGCCCATTCAGACACCAGGCCAACTATAAGGCATGATCCTTCTTCTTCTTCAGGCTCTGCAAAACCTAGGTGGGTAGACCTATATATTCTTTATATGGTACCAGTTATCAAAGCATACACTGAATCTATTATTAAGCAGATAAAACCCTTATTTCTCCTGATAGCTCATGAAATAACATCAATCTACAGTAGCTAAATGCAGATCTATGAATCTCATAAGCTGAGTGAGGGCATTCTATTATAGCTCTTCAACATGAAAGGGGAAAAGTGTTTGATTATTGATGTTGATCTCAGCAAAACCTCAAATATGCAGCAGTATAACAGGTGATCCTATAAATGATCAGTGCCTTATCTATTGGGAAATTCACACATAAACCTAACACACATCCCTGAAAATCACTAACATATGCCATACATTAGGACTTCCTGATCTATCTATCCACTTTGTGAATTAGACATTTGCATCCTTCTGAATCTCATACTCGACCTATCCCTTCCTAAGATCTACAATCCTATGATGATGAATTAAGAACTTGCATAACCCTTTGAGTTACCAGCAAAATAAATCAACATATACAACCAATAGATTGCAACTGAGTTTCATATTATTTGTTTACAAAACACAAGAGATTACAGACAACATGAATGGGAGACAAGATACCAGAAAGAAGATTAACTAGCTGTTGAATTCTATTAATTTCTTTGAAACAAATTACAATAAGATACATGAAATTCAAATGCAAAGCTACCTAATAGATCATAACTATCTGTATTCTTATTTCTTGTTGTTCATTACATGAGAAATTTGCTGAAGAATGGTATCACAGATCTGAGAGAACTCAAGATTGGAACCTACTGGTTTCTCAGTCACAAAAACTGGAACCCCTCAAATGATAGAAAGAAAGAAAGATATAGATAAAGGTGAATTCCCGAATTGAATCCGCAACCGACATCTGTCCACTAGGAATTCAATCTTTTGCAACTGAAAGACTCTCTCTTCTCTCTACCATTTTGATCTGATCTGATTTCATTATTATTCTATAACTGATTTCTAAATATCTTTGCTCAAATGATGAAATCCATTTATGCATCTAAAATATCTGAAACCTTATGCAATTTTGGTGAAATTATGAGTTTTTACTTATTTTAATGTAACCAATTCAACCCCAACTACATTTTTACCATATTTTATGCATAGTCAAGTCTTTACCTTGCCAAAAACCAATTCTAAACTTCCTCACCTGAAATCGGTTGCAAGTTGGAAACCTGGGAGAAAACCCTGTGTAACTTGAACAGATGCATTCATGTGTAGAAACTAACCTTGGAATAGTAAAATTCAGACTTTCACGATTTCGGTGGTATGAGATAAGGCATACTTTGCCTTCCAGAATCTCGAATTGAAAAAGGTCCCTCTCTGGTATGAAACTAAGGTCTGCAACTCAACTTTTAAATTTTAAATTTCAAAAATTTAAAATATCTAAAGTTGGCACTTTAGAATAAATCCATTTTGAAATTCCATTACATGCAAATCAGATTTTTGAAATAATAATTTAAAATTATTATTTTTGTATTTTAAAAATTTCCCTCTATGCTTCTCTGGGCCCACTGGGTGCCACCTAGGCTGCCACGTGGCGGCTCCTAATTGACCAGCTAATTTTCCACCTCATCACCTCTGGGCCTGCCATGTCACCCACCTATTTGCTCAGTCACCATGTGTCGACTACTCACATTCCTGCAATATTTAACTAGTGTGCAACTTATTTTTGCGAGAATGCAGAATTTGTCTGATGCGCCACGTGTCTAGATCTCGTTCAACCTCTGCCCTTTGGCACCATATCATCCTCCTTGTATTTTCGTTTAAAATTTTGTTGATAACACCACACAGTTGTCTGGGACCCGCGTGTAGGCTTTGTCTTCACAAAAAGTCTCCTCTCATAAGACACCATGTTTGTTGTTTGAAATTGTATTTAAAGTTATAAAACAAACCTCCCGCAGATAATATGGGATAAACAACTTTGCACTGTTGTTCCCCATGAAACGTTTCCTCTGCAATTTTAAGGGCACATGGAGCTTCTTACTTTGTTGCTTGTCTGCTTCTTCTACGATGGATGCACCTTCTTCATTGCCTCTTTTGTTTTGCTCTTTATAGCATTACTACTCTGCTCCTTTTTAATATGCCATGGAGTTACTTTGTTTGAGCGGGCCTTGTTTTCATATGCCTGTGGCTTCATAACTTGGAGATTGCTTGAGTAATGGGAGGCCTCTTACTTTTATGCAACACCTTCTGCTTTGAAACTGCTCTTTTATGTGGTTGTGGATTGACTGGAGCTTCTTCCAACAAATGCCCATCTCCCTCATTAATCACAAAACCACTGGAAATTGGTTGAACTGCAACCCATCTACCATTATATGATACTTGAAACCTTTCCACATGATCTTACAGAAGAATTGTGATTAAACCCCATCGTGCTTTGTAAAATATCAGATATTCCAAGGCCTTTTGATAGAGCAAAGAAAAGATTTGTTGCCACCATTCTCACTTTAGTCACATATTCTAAAGTTGAATCTCTAATATGTGGAGTCCAGTGTTGTTGTGTTTGGGCATCAATAGTTCCATTTTTGTTGATGTTGATTTCTCAAATGACTGTCGGCTGCCCCTTTTCATGGTCTACATGGGCCATTGCCTTCATTGACTTCACTATTTTTTTTTTTGTTGTGATGACATCCTTTGTTTGTATGTTTATTCCAATGTTTTTAATATAAAGTATTCACACTTTATTTCTCCCCACTAACTTCTTGTTAAAATATTTTAATTGGACCCACATAAATCAAAATAAATTGATTGGGCAGACTCCAAATCAATTCTCAAATTTTATAATGTTAATGTAAGCATCAAATAGAGGATGGATTTGATCTTTTATTTATTTGATAATGTTTTCTGCAGACACCACCTCCTCATTCTTTTCATCGTGGATTCCTCTACCTTTTAATAGAGCTGCACTTTAGCATATTATGCCTCATCTCTTGTTTCATTTGCAAATTTGGTTTTGCTGTTATGATTTTCCATCTTTCATCCTATGCTCAAATTGAAAATTCTGCTACTATGAATCTCCTTTGTTATTCAATGAGTAGGTAGACATTTTCACTTTTTAAGGTTTCAAAGCTTTGCTTTTAGAGTGACTTGCCAGCTACTTCTCCAATTTTGAAAACCTAGAATTAATTTCGAGCACTAATTGATCATTAAAAAATCATTTCACTTCTTGCCTGCAAACTGTGAATTTGTGTCCGGAGGCCTGCCAGCTGGCCTTAAAAATTGATTCAATCGAGTAACCAGGCCATGCAAATCAACATGAGTGTTCAATCTTGCATACTCTATCACACTGCAAATTTTTAGCCCATGATGAATTCCCAATCAAGAGATTTGAATTGCCAAACATCCATACTTCAATTACTCTGCAGGCAAACAATGTTAAAAAAACATAAACTGGGCTCGAGTTCAGCATTATAAACTGAGTTATTAATCACTTGGGGTTCTGAAAACTAGGATATAAGTTCTTTGCCATGAAGAGAATATAATTCCATGTTTTGGGCTCATGAAAAATAACAAGGCACATTTGGCGAATTTCCGAAAATAGGCACTTGAAAATTTTGACTGAGAAATGTGTCAAAAAGTAATTTTTTGACAAATGTATGGACATATGAAAATATGCAAATGGATTCATCATGACTTGAGAATTGGCATACTTGAAGGATTTTCAGGATACAACACAATGGTACAATCAATTTAGGCTTACCAATCACAGGATCAAAGTTATAACGTGCCGAACAGGGGTACAAATCAATCTGGATACCTTAGCCATAACAAAACAATGCAAACTGGGTTTTTAATCACGTTTGAAAACTGATCAAACGGATTCGTCATGACCATAAAATTTGAACATATGAAGTGTCTGAAACTTGGAACACAATACAAAAAGATTTTTTTTCATTTGGGTCAATTGGGTCAAAGATATGATAGGTCAAATAGGGCTTCCTAGAATTATGGAAAATATGCAAATTTACAACAATGATAACTGACCAACTTTGAGGGGTTCGAAACATAAACAAATGAATTTGAAATGACTTGAAAATTGAAACATAGGTTTTCTAGTATGGACACTAAACACTCCCAAAGTGGCGAATCATGACACAATTCTGGGTGCAAGATATTCAGGTGCAAACAGGGCTTCCTGTCACTGTTTGACACTTGGGATAAAATGCAGATTAAACATTGGCTCAAAACAGGACTTCATAGAATAGCTCAGAATATCAATTTATCATTACAGAATAGGTAGATAGGCTAAATGAAGGGTTTTAGAAACATTAAACACCATTTATGCATTAACTCAACAGCAGGGTACATAGGCTTCACAAAGCATTTATAGGCCTGATTTTCTCAAAATGTTCGAAATGTGACTAAAAATGAAGCATGCAATTTTTAGTCCCAAAAAAAAGCATTGATATTCCATAGAATATTAGCGTCTACATGTTCCTTCACTACTCAAGGAATAATCACATGCTCACCCTGTGGCTTGACAATAGGTGCCCTATTTACATTAGGGTTACAATGTGCCCCCAGCCTCTCAAATGGTGATCCCCCTATTGGGAGCATGAATGCTAATGATATTCCTATGGGGGAATATTGTAGAAACATGATTAGATCATTATCATGATGATATGTTACATTCATGACTATGTTTGTCATTGATGTCAACATAGCAGTTTTTTGTGGTATCTGACAGAAGAATAGCGGAAAGATCAAGTTGCTATGGATAGACAGTTGAGCATTTTCACTAAGTGAGGTTAAAGGGAGCTACTAATAAGTGTCTATTATATGCAGCTAATCTTGGAAGCATAAGATATTGAGTCTGGAAGAAGTTATGAAAGTTTTGGTGAATATTGTTCTAAGATAGAGGGGTAAAAGTACAAAGTTGTGTCACCTTTTAGGTTGACTTATCAAAACAGCCAAATTAAAGTATATCTATCTAAAAATTTAATTTTTTTAAATATTTGATCTAGATAAATTAATTTTAGCTAAGTTATATATGCTTTCACACATTTCCAATTATAAATGTCTATTAAATGCATGTTTTATACTAGTTTGCATCCAATAAGTAATGAAAAAAAATTATTTCAGAAATGTAGAATTTCAATTACTATTTTTTATAATATTCTTTTAATAACATATAAACACCATTTTATAGAGATCAAAGTCAAGAATATTCTTATATAGAGTATATAGTGTTTTAATTAGATATAGTAGATTGTAATTAAAAAATTCTACAAATATGTATTTTAACACTCAAAAAGATGTCAATTTTGAGAACAAAAAAAATATTAAATCATATTGAAATTTTTTTGAAATTATATGACATTCTAGAGGAGAGAGTCCTCTTTGAGAATGTATAATTTTTCTTTTGGTTAGAATAGATTTGTTTTGAAAAACGTGGTGGGAGATAAAAACTATCGATTTCAAGTAAGTTGAAATTTGAATCATTATAAAAAAAGGAAAATAGGTCTAAAGCCAATTTTTATTTTTGATTGTTCTAGCTATATATGCTATCTATGATATAGTTTGAGATCAAAGGGAAATAAGTTTATTTCCATATAGTTTTGTGGTGGGAACCAGACCCTAATTTTCAGTGTTTTTCAGTAGCTAAAAATTTATCTATAAAAATTAGGAAAATATATCAATTATTATTCCAAATAATTATTTAAAAAATTATCCTAAACTTAATCCATTTCTACACATTTCATTAGTTTACTTCATTTTCAAATTCCAAATAATAATACCAATTTTATGTCATGGAAGGTGAACACTTATACTTTTGTTAGCATTTTCCTTTACAAAAGGGTGACACAAGTTTGTGCTTTTACCCAGAGGTTATAGAGGCATGTTCTGGTAAACTTGTTATAGCCCTTAGCAAAGTTGTTATTCTGAGAAGCCAAAGTTAAAGATGTTAAGAAGACATGTTGATGATGACATAGCTAAGTTCATTCATCATAATGCTACGTATACTGAAAGTTATTCAAGTCACAAGGTGAAAGATTAATGTTATCATTAAGTGTAATGTGTTCTTAATGTGGTCCTATAATAATTAATTCAAAAGGTATAACATCTAACTCAAGGAATTGTTTTATAGATTTGGTATAAAGGAAGGACATTTTCCTTTATTAGATATGAGATGGATGAAGTGATTATAAGTAGCACAAAAAGAGGAATATGATGTTACGAAAAACAGAGCAAAAGTGAAGGAAACTTCATTGCCGAGGTTTTATTGTGTGATCTCAAGTTAGATACTTGGATTTGACATTCATGACTTGGTCTACAAGGTCTGACAATAATTAGTCTAGTTGACAGGATAGAGGAAAGAGGTTAAAGTGCAATACACAAAATTATTCTACAAGGAACAGTTGAGTGATTAGTTGGATAGTGAGTTCAGTGGTCTTACCCTAGAAGCTATTTGGACAATGGGTCCTTTTCTCTTCTATAACTCGTAACAGGGTTGGAATCTTCTAACAAGGATACAAAGTATCCTATTAGTGGCTAATATGTACTAAATCTTGTAATAGACTCCTAGCAGGGTCCATCCTCTAACAATGAATATCTATATTAGTAAATCATCTTGTGGAATATTGTTTCTAACAATTGGTATCAAAGCATCAGGTCCTTGAAGATAAAGTTTAACAAATTTGGGAGATCCATGGAAAGCATGTTTAGGAAAGATAGTCTAAAGTTCAATGGAACAAATTAAGACAACTAGAAAGAAAATATGAAGAAAAAAAATATTGTGTATGGGGCCAGGATATTGGATTTTGACAAAATCAAGAAAGATAGTCATTGCTGAAAAAGATTTGGAAACTTGTACCAAGAAAGAAAGAGATCTTTTCATGTGTGACATGAGAGCTAGAGAAGCACTATTGTCTGCACTTCCCAAAATTGAATACAATCAAGTAAAGCTATTTGTTACTTCTCATTTGATTTGGAAAGCTTTGGGAAATAGTTTTCAAGGTGATGAAAATTCTAAGAAATCAAAGCTACAAAGGTGGATTTGTGCATTTCAAGATGCCAAAATGATGGAAGATGAATCTATAAGGATATATGTAGGCAAAATATCAGAAATTACTACAAATATTAGATCTTGAGGAGGAACCAAAGAAGATGATGGGGTGATATGGAAGATATTGAAGAACTTAACACCACCATTTAAGTTAGCAATTCAAATGATATAGTTGTTGATCTCTTGTACCAAAGATTTTAGAAAGGAAACATTACTTGGAAGACTTGAAGTAATTGAGAACGAGCTTAGATAGTCTAGAGAATTGATCATAACAGAAACAACTTTCAGTGCCTTGAATATTTGACCTAGTTTGTCAAGGAGCACAAGTGGTAGAGGAGACTTTTTTGGCAATAGTAGATCTGATGAGGACAAAAACACTGAAGAAGGAGTAGCCCTTCTAATAAGAAGAGAAAAAGATGGTAAGAAATTCTTTAAATATTGAACTTGCAATGAATTTGGTCATTATGCATCTTAGTGTCCCAAAAGAGAGGAAAAGTATAGAGGGAATTTTGAACCTAGAAGAGGTAGAGAATGTTGTGATGTCCCCTTCTAGCTAGAGACATCACTTTAGCTGGTGATTAGCCTATCAAAGACCCTCGTAGGCTAATAAGATTGGACAGAGGGTCACCTTGGTGTGGAGATCCTCCAAGGACCAGAGCAGAGTACTCTTCTGGGTTGCCAGAGTTTGTTTATGATGAGTTTTCCTTTGAGTTTGGCTTGGTCATGCTATTTTTTGCAGTTTTGGAGTTATAAAGATAGACCCCTGCTATTTTTAGAAAAGGGGTATGGTCATATGCAGTTCTATCATGTTAGCTCCCAGTCCAAACGACATTCAAAAATGTTGAGTAATAATGGAGATATTAATGTTTATTTAGTTAAAATTAACATTATTGGTTTTGAGCCTATATTGTTAAGTTATAATATATAACTTAAGTGAGGGTCATGATATCATAAAAGGGGCCATCGTTTCAATTAATTGTGGGTCCAAGCTTATGGAAAAATTAAAAGGGGGTTTTCTAAGTTTTAATGTAATAACATTTTTTATGTTATTATTATATCTTTTATCCCACATTGAGCATGGAGACTCATTCTGGAGTTGAGGAGTCCTTATAAACAAACCTTGTCTTCCTTCAAGAGCAGGTTATGAGAATTGCTTAAAAACTTTGCCTTGTGAAATTTCTTGAAGTTGTGGCAACAAGGGTTTCTACAAGTTTAAGAAGAATTCAGACTATGGAGAACGTAGTATCTTCAGAGTTGATGCAATTTGAGGGTGTGAAATATCACTTGAATTTTGCCTATGAGTTGACTTCATTCTGGAGTCAATATTGTGTTTCAGTAGGGAAAAAGTGGATGAATCTGTTTACAGGTTGGAAGGGGTTATAACAGTAGCTACAGTGTTGTGAACAGTACAGCGCTACAGTGAATTAAAAATTAGAGATTTAATATTGCGGTTTTTGATAGGCGCTGCCCAAGGAGGAAGCAACCAACAGCGTGGTTGCATATCGGAGACAAAAATCAGGTTTTTTCAACTATTAATGATGATGTTTTTAATGTATGCTTCTAGCAATAAGTATTGTACAAACATTAGGAGCCATCTAAATAAATGAATTTGACTAGCATTATAATCAGATTTGAGTTATAATTTGAGGTAGATTAGTTTTCAATATTTGTATTTTCTTTTCATGAACTCAAAAACCCAAAAACAGCTTAAAACATTCAAAAACAAACCAAAAACAATTTATTACACCCAGGAAAACAAGCAGTGATCAGCGTAGAGCCTATTTGGGGTTCTTACATTGGTATCAGAGCCTAGTTCCTGCCATCCTGAGGGTTTGGGGAGTCATATGCAGCCACTAGAAATTGGACCACACAAGTACCATACTCGTAGGAGAGCTCTGATTGAAAGAGAACAGTTATAGGAAACAGGAAATATGGAAGAGAGACATGATGGTAGTCCACCTAGAAACAGGAGGAATAATGATGATCAGGATACCAGAGAATTCTACCATGCTATGGTTACAGGGCAGCAGCAGATGGCACAGGCATTACAGGCACTCACTACTATGGTAGAAAGGATGAACCCACCTGTTAGACAAATTGGGGAGCTGGGAGAACAGGGAGATAACAGGAGTGCTACAAGTAATCAGAGACCACAACAGACCCATTCCAGAACAGCTGATAGGCCTACACACCCTACATTTGTTTCGGAGGAGCCAGAAGAAGCTCCGGTAGAGGAGGCGACAGGAGACCCCATATTTGCAGATGCACTCATGGCTGCAAATGATGAATGGGAATTATTAGCTCCACAGGTTCAGGAGAGAATGACCTTTGAACGCTTTGTAAATCAAAGGAGAGAGCATTATAGGTCACTTAGACAAGATAGGAGGCCTAGAGGTCAAAATAGTGAGCTGAAGAGGGCTACAGGAAAGCTTACTATGCCTACATTTGATGGGAGTGGTAAGATGACAGCTCAAGCTTGGATTCATAAGCTTGACACATTTTTGGCACTGAGGCCAATGAAAGAGATTGAAGCTATCAAATATGCCACCTTGCATTTGGAGGGAATAGCACATGATTGGTGGTACCATGGTATGGTAACACTTCAGCATAACCAAGTGACAGAATACCAGGACTTCGTGGATAGGTTGGTTGAAAGATTTGACTAGAAAGATCCAGAGATTTACTTCCGGGACTTAGCACAGCTGAAACAAACAGGCAACTTGGAGTATTTCATTGGTGAATTTCAGCGGTTGGCAGTCATGGTGCCAAACATTTCAGAGCATAGATTGATAGTTCTTTTCATTGAGGGCCTATCTGAACCACTGAGAGGTTGGATAAAGGCATTTGATCCTATTTCTTTACAGGAAGCGATGAGAAAGGCAAGAAGTATGGAACATGCAGTCACAACAAACAAATTTCAGTCCAAAGGAGCATCTTCTAGTAAGGATAACAAACCATTTTATAAAAAATCAGAGAGGATTGATTTTAAAATTGATTCTAAAGATAAAACTCCAGCACCTTTTGACAAGGAAACATTAAACGATTTGAGGAAGAAAAAATTATGTTTCTACTGTAAGGGACCCTATGATGCAAACCATGATTTTCCTCTTAGGCCAAAGGGAAAAGCTAACAGAGTTATGTGGGCATACTATGAGGAATCAGAATCAGATAATTCAGATCAGCAGTCTGATATAGAGCAAATAGATGGTGAAAAAGAGGAAGACAAGGCTGAAAACTTGTCTAAAATGGAGTCCAAGGATGGGGAAGGAGATGGGCAACTTAGGGAAGCTCGTCTCACTAGTATTAAGCAAGAAGGGTCATTCCAGATGAGAGGAGTACTTGCTGGACAGCGAGTCATAACCTTGGTTGATACAGGTGCCACTCATAATTTCATTGATGCTAGGATGGTGGAGAAGCGTGGCATACAAACAGAGGAGTTTGGGGGAATTAGAGTGAGGGTAGCGGATGGATATGTCCTCAAATATGATCGTAGGATCACTGGACTCCCATTGAAAGTTAATAATTATGACTTTAAGGCAAATTTTTATGTTGTACCTATGGGAGATACAGATATAGTTCTTGGGATGAGTTGGTTGCACGATATTGGTGAGTTCACTCTTAACCTCAAGGAGATGGAGATGAGGTTTAAAGTGAATGGGAAGACACATATTCTTAAGGCAATCAGGGACAGTGATCTCAGGATGGTCTCTTTTCGTAGAATGGCTAGATTGATTCGACATGATCAGGTAGAGTGGGCAGCAGAGTGCATGTTGATGCCATCACAGGAGGGACAGCATAAGATTGAATATCCTCCTAATATTCAGGAGCTTAGAGTTAAACACTCTAAGGTGTTCAGTGACATTCCACCAGGTAGACCACCAGACAGAGGTATTGAGCACATCATTGAGTTAGAGGAGGGGGCTAAGCCCATCATGATTACACCTTATAGGCATCCGAAGAGGTTGAAGGATGAAATTGAGAAAACCATAAAGGAGTTACTTGCTATGGGCCACATTAGACCAAGTAAGTCTCCTTTTGCTTCTTCAGTGGTGTTAGTAAAGAAGAAGGATGGGACATTGAGGATGTGCATTGATTACAGAGTGCTTAATAGGAAGACGATTAAAAAAAGATACCCCATTCCCAGGATCGATGAGTTGATAGATGAGCTTCATGGAGCTTGCTTCTTCTCAAAGATAGATTTGAGATCAGGTTATCACCAGATCAGAGTTAGAGAGCAGGATATCGAGAAGACAGCCTTTAGATGTCATTGTGGCCATTTTGAGTTTGTAGTTATGCCATTTGGGCTAACTAACGCACCTGCTACTTTTCAAGCAACAATGAATAGGGTTTTCCATCCTCAGTTGAGGAGATTTGTACTTTTCTTCTTCGATGATATCTTGGTATATAGTAGATCTTGGGAGGAGCACTTGGATCACCTGGACATGGTGCTGGGTATATTGGACAGAGAATCCTTGTATGCAAAGGAGTCAAAGTGTGATTTGGGCATGACAAAGTTGTTGTACTTGGGTCACATCATCAGTGCAGAGGGCGTGTGCATGGATCCTGAAAAGATTCGTGCCATTATGGAGTGGCCTTCACAGGTGAACCTTACACAGTTGAGGGGCTTTCTAGGACTATGTGGTTTCTACAGAAGGTTTGTGGATGGATATTCCAAGCATGCGGTACCCTTGACAGATTTGATGAGAAAGGGAGCTTTCTTGTGGACTCTTGAAGCACAGGAGTGTTTTGAGAAATTTAAGGGGTTGATGACTTCTTGTCCAGTGTTAGCATTACCAGATTTCAGGAAACCTTTTGAGCTACCTTGTGATGCTTCCAGAGAGGGCATTGGAGTGGTGCTTATGCAGGAGAAGCACCCTATTGCTTATGAGAGCAGGAAATTGAGAGGGCCAGAGCGGAGCTTCAGCATATATGATAAGGAGATGTTAGCCATTATGCATGCTTTGGCCAAATTCAGGCAATATTTGGTAGGTAGAAAATTTTGTATCAAAACCGACCATAATAGCCTAAGACACTTTTTGGGGCAGCGAGATCTCAATGATAGGCAGCAAAAGTGGGTGAGAAAGTTACAGTCCTATGACTTTGACATTACATATTTTAAGGGGACACAGAATGTAGTTGCTGATGCCTTATCACATAGGCCCCATTTGGGCTTGCTGATAGACATATCGAAGGATTGGAGACACTTGATCCTTGCAGAGTATGCAAAGGACACTTGGGCAGCTGGATTCATAGATGGGACTATTCAGGACAGCAGATACACCCTTGTGAATGAGCTGATCATTTACAAAGGACGAATATTTTTGGTCCCAAGATTAGTAGTGAGGAGGGTGGTTTTGAAATCTTTTCATGATTCACCTATGGCAGGACATCCTAGTTTCTACAAGACATACCGACAGATTAGAGAGCGATTCACATGGAAAGGGCTCAAAGTAGAGGTACTTCAATATGTTAGGGAGTGTCCCACTTGCCAGCAGAATAAGCAAGAACACTCCTATCCAGCCGGTTTACTTCAACCACTTCCGATTCCTGATAGGAAGTGGGAGTTTTTGTCTATGGACTTCATCACAGGACTGCCTAGAGCCCAAGGCAGAGACTGCATATATGTGGTTGTGGATCGCCTTACGAAGTTTGCACACTTCTTTCCGATCACTGCTACATAGACTGCTACACAGGTGGCAGAGTTGTTCTTCAAAGAGATATTCAGATTACATGGCTTACCTCGGAGCATTGTAAGTGACAGAGACAGTAGGTTTATGAGTCACTTTTGGCAGGAGCTATTCAGGTTGTATGCGACAGAGCTCACTCCGAGTACTAGCTACCACCCTCAAACAGATGGTCAAACAGAGATAGTAAACAAATGGGTGGAGGGATATCTCAAAAATTATATAGCAGGGCAACAGAGGGCATGGGTAAAGTGGATTTGTCTTTGTGAGTATTGCTACAATACCACTTATCACATGTCTATTCAGATGTCACCCTTTATGGCCCTGTATGGGTATGAGGCACCCAATTTTATGGATCTGCTTTTGAGTGATAGTAGAGTGCCCAGCGCAGGTGATTTGTTACAGGAGAGTCAAGACCTTGTTAAGACTCTCAAGGATAATCTAACTAAGGCACAAAATCAGCAAAAGCAGTATGCAGATCAGAAGAGGACTGAGCGGACTTTTGAGGTTGGAGACATGGTGTATCTTATGTTGCAGCCTTACCGTCAATCCACTCTCAAGAAGAGTGGTGCCGAGAAACTCAAGCCACGATACTATGGTCCATTTAGGATTATCAGGAAAGTGGGAGAGGTGGCTTATGAGTTAGACTTGCTGGCGGAGAGCAAGGTGCACAATGTTTTTCATGTGTCACGCCTCAAGAAGGAGCTAGGGCATCATATTGTGCCTTCTACAGTACTACCACCCCTGGATGATGAGGGAAAACTTGTTTTGATACCGGAGGCTATCATTGATTTTAGAGAGAGGAACTTGAGGAAACGTACCATCCGAGAATATTTGGTGAAGTGGAAGGATTTGCCGGTAGAGGATGCTACTTGGGAGAGCGAGGAGATTTTACAACATCCAGAGTTGAGATTGCTTGAGGACAAGCAATTTCAAGGAGGGCAAACTGTGATGTCCCCTTCTAGCTAGAGACATCACTTTAGCTGGTGATTAGCCTATCAAAGACCCTCGTAGGCTAATAATATTGGACAGAGGGTCACCTTGGTGTGGAGATCCTCCAAGGACCAGAGCAGAGTACTCTTCTGGGTTGCCAGAGTTTGTTTATGATGAGTTTTCCTTTGAGTTTGGCTTGGTCATGCTATTTTTAGCAGTTTTGGAGTTATAAAGATAGACCCCTGCTATTTTTAGAAAAGGGGTATGGTCATATGCAGTTCTATCATGTTAGCTCCCAGTCCAAACGACATTCAAAAATGTTGAGTAATAATGGAGATATTAATGTTTATTTAGTTAAAATTAACATTATTGGTTTTGAGCCTATATTGTTAATTTATAATATATAACTTAAGTGAGGGTCATGATATCATAAAAGGGGCCATCATTTCAATTAATTGTGGGTCCAAGCTTATGGAAAAATTAAAAGGGGGTTTTCTAAGTTTTAATGTAATAACATTTTTTATGTTATTATTATATCTTTTATCCCAAATTGAGCGTGGAGACTCATTCTGGAGTTGAGGAGTCCTTATAAACAAACCTTGTCTTCCTTCAAGAGCAGGTTATGAGAATTGCTTAAAAATTTTTCCTTGTGAAATTTCTTGAAGTTGTGGCAACAAGGGTTTCTACAAGTTTAAGAAGAATTTAGACTGTGGAGAATGTAGTATCTTCAGAGTTGATGCGATTTGAGAGTGTGAAATATCACTTGAATTTTTCCTGTGAGTTGACTTCATTCTGGAGTCAATATTGTGTTTCAGTAGGGAAAAAGTGGATGAATCTGTTTACAGGTTGGAAGGGGTTATAACAGTAGCTACAGTGCTGTGAACAGTACAGCGCTACAGTGAATTAAAAATCAGAGATTTAATATTGCATTTTTTGATAGGCGTTGCCCAAGGAGGAAGCAACCACCAGCGTGGTTGCATATCGGAGACAAAAATCAGGTTTTTTCAACTATTAATGATGATGTTTTTAATGTATGCTTCTAGCAATAAGTATTGTACAAACATTAGGAGCCATCTGAATAAATGAATTTGATTAGCATTATAATCAGATTTGAGTTATAATTTGAGGTAGATTAGTTTTCAATATTTGTATTTTCTTTTCATGAACTCAAAAACCAAAAAATAGCTTAAAACATTCAAAAACAAACCAAAAACAATTTATTACACCCAGGAAAACAAGCAGTGATCAGCGTAGAGCCTATTTGGGGTTCTTACAAATGTCTATATGCAAATAAAGAAGATGATTTTGATGAACAAGCAGTAAGTACTTGTGATGATGAAATTGGATTTGTAGCTATTAAAGAAGAAAGTTTAGAGAAAATAGCTTTGGTATCACAGGTTGAAAATAAATCTAATTGGATAATTGATAGTGGTTATTTACATCATGTGACTAGTGATATGAACAAGTTTGTTGACTTTAGAAGTCATGATGGAGGCATTGTCAGAGTTGGAAACAAAGCAACATGCCAAGTTAAAGGTATTGGATCTATAACTCTTGATGGTAAAACTAACACAAGGATGTATATTTTGTTGATGGTTTGAAGCACAATCTTTTGAGTGTTGGACAACTAGTGGATAAAGGTTATCAATTACAGTTCATAGAGAGGACATGCATGATCAGAAACAAAGATGCAAAGGTAATTGGAATAGGAACCAGATCTAGAGGTTATGTATTTCATTTGAATCCTACTAAAATGGCATGTTTGGTTGCAAAGGTAGATGGTTGTTGGTTATGGCATAAGAAATTTTGTCATATAAACTTTGACAATATTGTGAAGACTAGTAGTATGTTTGCAGTTAGAGATTTTCCTAAGATTATAAAGCCTACTAACACAATTTGCAAGGAGTGTGTTTTGGCAAAGCAAATAATAGAGCTTATTTTCTCAGCAATAAGTTTACTCCTACAACAAAATTGGAGACTGTACACAAATCTCAACAGTCTTACAAAGACTAAAGGATTTCATGGTGAAAAGTATTTAATGATTTTAGTTGATGACTTTTCTAGAATGATGTGGGTTGCATTTCTTAAAGAGAAATCTAAGGCATTTGATAAGTTCAAGATATTCAAGAATAGATTGGAGAATGAATTAGGCATGAAGATTTTAAATGTTTAAGATTAGATAGAGGAGGAGAGTTTATTTTAAATGAATTTAACATTTTTTGTGAAGCTAATGTAATCAAAAGGCAGTTATCAACTCTGAAAACCCCTAAACAAAATAGTATAGCAAAAAGAATAAATAGGTTAGTAATAGAAGTGGAAAGAGCTATGTTAGCTAAGAATGATGTATCCAATATGTTTTAGAGAGAAGCTATGCATACAATAGTCTACATCATGAACAGGGTGTAGGTTAGGAAAGAAAAAAACAAGACCCCTTATGAATTATGGTTTGGTCACTCACCTACAATTAAGTATTTCAAAAAATTTGGTAGTAAGTGTTATATCAAAAGAGGTGATGATATTGGTAAGTTTCCTGCTAGAAGTGATGAAGGTTTATTTCTTTGTTATTCATTGAAAATCAAGGCTTATAGATGTTATAATATGAGAACTAAGACTATTATGGAAAGTGTAAATGTGAGAGTTGATGAGAAATTTAAGATACAAGAAAGGGTAGCTGGTTATAATTCATATGACGATGTTGCTACTAAACCAAGGAATGATGAAGCATTCCTTGAGACTAACAGTGATTTAAAGAATGAAGAAGAACTAAGATAGGGACAAAGCTCAAAACCTTCTGTAGAACCAAGAGTTGAGATAACAACTCCTACATCAAGTAAGAATATGAAAAAGAATCATCCACCCAAGAAGATCATCAGAAGTAGAGAAAAAGGAGCGATGACAAGAAGTAGAATCAATGAAGAACTATGTTTGATATCTCAAGTTGAACCTAAAAATGCAGATGAAGCATGTGACTTTGACTATTGGAAGCAAGCTATGAAAGAGGAATTAGATTAGATAGTAAATAATGAGACATGGGAATTGGTACCTAGACTAGCAGACAAGAACGTAATAGGAACTAAATGGGTATTCAAAAACAAGATGAGTGAACAAGGTGAAGTTGTAAGGAACAAAGTAAAATTGGTATGTAAAGGTTACTCAGAGCAAGAAGGAATAGACTATGATGAGACCTATTCTCATGTGGCAAGAATAGAAGCAGTAAGGTTATTCTTAGCGCATGTAGCATATAAGAAAATCAAAGTGTATCAGATGGATGTCAAGTTAGCATTTCTGAATGGAGAACTTGAAGAAGAGGTATACATAAAACAACCTAAAGGTTGTCCTTTGAAAAATGACAAGGACGTAGTATGGATACTGAGAAAAACATTATATGGCTTGAAGCAAGCACCCAAAACTTGGTATGCAAGGTTGGACAAGCATTTGACAAAGCTTGGATATAGAAAGGGTATGATAGATAGCAATCTCTATTGGAAAGAAATTGATGATGGATTAATGATCTTGGTAATATTTGAACTGATGATATCATATTTGGAGGAAATGATGATGAAAGTGAAAAGTTTTCTAAAGAAATAAAAAAGGAATTTGAAATAAGTATGATAGGAGAAATGAAATATTTACTAGGATTACAAATTGTACAGGATAAAGAAGGAATATTTATTTCTTAGACTAAGTATTTGAAAGATTTACTAAAAAACTTTGGTTTGGAAACATGTAAACCTATCGAAATGCCTATGGTAATTAGACATAATTTACCTACAAAAGATGAGACACCTACTGTTGAGTAGAAGAAGTATAGATTTATGATTGGAAGATTGTAATATCTGACTCACACAAGGCCTAATATAGAAAATGTAGTTGGAATTGTTGCAAGATTCTAAGATGATCCTAGAGAATCACATTATGTAGTAGTCAAAAGGATATATAGATACCTAAAAGGAACATGAGAGTTTGGATTGTGGTATGATAGATCTAGCAATTTTACTCTATATGCTTATATTGATGTTGATTGGGCAGGTAGTATGGATGATAGAAAAAACACCAGTGGTAGAGCCTTCTTTCATGGAGGAAGATTGGTTTCTTGGCTAAGAAAGAAGTAGGATTGTACCTCACTAAGTATAGTGGAAGTAGAATATGTTGTAATAGCAAACAAGTGTAAATCAAGTTGTTTGGATGAAGTAGATGTTGAAGGATATAAGGATATAATTTAGTGAGCCTATTGTCATACATTATGACAACACAAGCACAATAAATATGTTTAAGAATCTATTGTTGCATTCAAAGACCAAGCACATTTCTATCAAGTATCACATGTTGAGAGAGAAAGTTGTAGAAAAGGAAATTAGATTGGAGTATGTGAGCACTAAAGAGAAGATTGTGGATATCTTCACTAAGCCTCTTCCCAAAGAGACTTTTGAGTATTTGCAAGGTATGCTAGGGGTTATGCCCCTTCCTACATTAGAATAGATGATGTAAGAGTGCATTAGTCCAATGTAACACAACACTATTGTTTTTCTAGACTGAATGCTGATGCAACCTATATGGGGGAGTATCTTTGATGGACAGAGTCATCTAGGACTCTTGTTGGATGTTGTTTTTGAATGGTTTCTTTGGACACTTGCGCTAGTCAGAAACAATTGTTGTAGAGTTTGTTGGTTGTGGAAACCTTTGGCATTAATGTTAATGGGGGAGAACTTTAGCATGAAAAATAGTACATGCAAAAATAGTTCAGAAAGCATGGAAAACAAGTACAACATGTTCAAAAAAAAAGTTGGAAAGAAGTAGAATAGGAAAACTATAGCATGGGAGAAAGATTGATGAAGAGGATTTTAAAAGAAAGTTTAATAGTCTTTTGCAGTTTGTATTCTTGGAACTAGATGTTTTTTCATCTATGTTGTCATCAATGTCAAAGGGGGAGATTGTTGGAAGCATGAATGTTGATGATATTCCTATGGGGGACTATTGTAGAAACATGATTAGATTATTATCATGATGATATGTTATATTCATAACTGCATTTTTCATTAATGTCAACATAGTAGTTTTTTGTGGTATCTGACAAACGAATAGTGGAAAGATCAAGTTGGTATAGATACAAAGTTGAGCATTTTCACTAAGAAAGGTTAAAGGGAGATACTACTAAGTGTCTAGTTTATGCAACTAATCTTGGAAGCATAAGATATTAAGTCTAGAAGAATTTATGCATGTTTTCGAGAAGATTGTTTTGAGATAGAGTTTATAGAGGCATGTTCTTGTAAACTTGTTGTATCTCTTAGCAAAGTTGTTATTATAACAAGTTAAAGCTTAAAGTGTGAAGAAGACATGTTGGTGATGATGTAGCCAAGCTCACTCATCATAATGTTGCATATACAAAAATTTATTCAAGTTGCAAGGTGAAAGATTAATGGTATCATCAAGTGTAGCGTGTTATTAAAGTGATCCTATAATAATTAATTGAGAAGGTGTAACAACCAACTCAAGGAATTGTTTTATTGATTTGGTATAAAGGAAGGACATTTTTCTCAATCAGATATGAGATGGATGAAGTGATTGTAAGAAGCACAAAGAGAGGAATGTGAATTTAAAAGGAATAGAGAAGAAGTGAAGGAAACTTCATTGCCAAGGTTTTATTGTGTGATCAAAAGTTGGATACTTGAATTCGAGGTTCATGACCTAGTCTACAAGGTCTAACAGTGATTGGTTTAGTTGACAAGACATAGAAAAGAGGTTAAAGCATAATACACATAATTATTTTGCAAGGAATAGTTGAGAGATCAGTTGGACAATGAGTTCAGTGGTCTTGCCCAAGAACCTATTTGGACAGTGGGTCCTTCTATCTTCTACAACTCCTAACAAGGTTGACGCAACTCCTAATAGGATTGAAATCTTCTAAAAAGGATTCAAACTCTCCTAATAGGGACTAATATATACTAAATATTGTGATAGACTCCTAATAGGGTTCATCCTCTAACAAGGAATATATATTGGTACATCATCTTTCGGCCATCATTCCCACTTGGGTTTTCGCTCAGATCAATGTTTTCCCTAGTTAACATATATGGTGTAATTGTCTATGTGCAAGTTGTTATGGTTGATGTTTACTTTGGTTGAATGGATAAGATTATTTAAAGTTGATAAATGTTTGAATTATTAGATAACTGATTCACCCCTCCCCCTCCCCCTCTCTTAGTTATCTTGGTGGACTATTGTTTCTAACACCTCTACCTCTACCCTAAGAATCTAACATATCAAAATAATTGGTGATCTCCCCAAGGAAAAAATCACAATGTAATTTCTTTAAGAAATACATTGGAACCTCGTGATTATTGTTGGGAGGAACATCAAAGACCATCCACCATCTATCCCAAAATTTATTTATAATATCATCATGTATGCATCAATGGACGGGGAACCTTTTAGTTGTATGTTTAACAGTGTCTTGTTCTCTAGGTTTTTTAAACAATGCACATATGCTACCTTTTGCTATTTATTTTTCTTACATCTTAATAGGATAACTTTTTTGCATAATATCTTCAAGTTTTTCTTCCCTCTTAACACACCAAATATCCAATTGACCACTAATAGAAGCTACATCACTCATAATGGACTCAAGAGAGGATACCAATTGTACTCTCATAGGATTAGTATTCCCGCAAGCTTTCAACCTACCAATGATTTCTTCTAATTCATTTTTCCCTCTTTCTATTTCATTCATTATATTGTCTTGAGTGCTAGGAGGAGGTCTTTGAATTGGTGTAGGTTGCAGAATTTTATTCTAATCTTGTGGAGGTTTTTCATTTTGATTTTATTGATAACACTAGGGATTTGGTGGTTGATTATTCACATTTCTTGATAAGAAACCAATTACATTTTAAATAAATAAATAAAGTCAAAGAAAAACTAAAAAGAATACAAAACAATACAAAAATAAGAGTAGAAAACATACTACATGATCTCGATCTTGATCTCCAAAGACAAGGAGGCATTTTGAGGAGGATAGTGAGCAAATTCTTCAACTTTTAGAAATTGTGTGCACACTATTGAGGGGAAAGAAGGAAGCAACAAAAAAAAATAACATGAAATTAAATGCGACATGGGTTTGTATCCCATATATATAAACTTTTAAGTTTTTAAAGCATGCACACACTTGGGGCTTGGGCTCCACAAGCCTTAGGCTTGTGGAGCCCAAGTGTGTGCGCACTATGGCATGTGTGCGCTTTTAGAATTGTAAAAATCTATGTTGTGTTTCATCTTTTTGGATTCACAATTTGGTGCATTCACCCAATGATGTTATGTTTTTCCTTCCAATTTGCTTCCTCTAAGACTCTTCTTATCTTCCACACATTCTCACACATTCAATCCTCAACTTGACCTTATAGTTATATCATATACATTATCAAATTGTCTTGAATACAAATTTGAATAATTAATATTCATCTCCTTAGTCAAGTAAAACCAACAAAATAATCCATTTAAATAAATGTGCAAAAACAAGAAAATCCTTTGTTAGTTGACCCTACTTAGTAGACACTAACACTAGAATAATTTTCTTGTGTTAACCAAGTGAACTCATTTAACACTACATCTTCAAAAACTTCCTTTGGTAATTAAGTGAGCTCAGATAACACTGGTTCCATCCAAAAAAAATTTGTTAACCAAGTGAGTTCAGTTAACACTTAACTTCTATGAACTTCTCTTTGACACCTGAGTGAACTCGGTAGACACTATATTTTGAAATTAGCAAACACTAGAATGCTCGACAAACATAGAAAATTGTCTTCATCACCTAAGTGAGCTTGGCATACACTGACTAGTAAAAGATATGACATTTTGTGTCACATCAAAGACAATATACAATTGATCAATTGTTTTCAACAATGACATGTCCCATTAGAGAGGATAATGTGATGGTTAACTTTGACAAATTTTTGAAAAAGTTATGAACTATCTTGTCAATTTGTTGCAAGCATATCATCTTATGTACAAAAGCATTTTTTTTTTCTTCTAACATGTCATATTATTAACCAGTGTGTTTACTATACTACAAAATCTAAGAAAAGAAAATTGATGAAAATTAATGTTTATAAACACACATATTGGTCATGTCATCTAATTTTATGCATAGTGGTTTTATTGTCAATAGATCATTTTATTAACCATTATTTTTTTTTTACCAACACATCATGTTAGGAGTTGTAATGTTAACTCTAATAACAAACCCAAGAAAAAGAAACTTGATTATTTATCTACTCAAAAGTAAAAGGTGTTGCACAACTCGTAAAAGTTGAAGACACCTAAAAAAATAAAAATAAAATTGTTAATAAGTTGTGTTATCCCTCTATACTTTGCACTTTGCACCCCCATGGTGCTACCTAATTCTTTTCATCTTAGTTTGTTGGCGTGTGAGGGATAGGAGGTCAAAGAAGTTTTTGTTTGAAACATATTGGTAGTCCTTATAATTACTAAGAAAAATATCATTTCCATGTTATATCCTCTCCATACATATGTACATATCTTTTATTTACATGAGATTAATAAAAGCGCAATATCCAAATCTTTAACAAATTATACTATGACTTATACAAAGCAATACCCAAATCTTTAATAGGTTATTTTATATTAAACTATTGTAGATATTCTTTAACTTTCTTTATTACTTTAAGTAATTGTTATATAAATGCATTATTATTCTTAAAGGTTCTTTTTTATTTTCAAATCAAATATATACTTATAAAAAATATCAATAGCATATTGGACAACAAACATGTATTCAAATTTAATATGAAGTATTATTTCTCAAATATTATTACTCTTTTTAGTACTATTATTTTAAGGGTATGTGAAGGATCATGGTGTGCCAAAAAGTGGTGATTTGAAAAATATGTAGTCCTAAAATGCCTCAAAGCATTCCAAAATCTATTCCAACTTTCTCACCCATCCTAATGCTAAACGAAACAATTAATACAGTTATAAGGCCTACTATATCTTTGTATACCAACCCTATATGGTCAACTTTAAAAATGTCCCAAAAATATGTTTTTAGCCTATTCTTATGTTTTTTTTTACTTCAAACATGTAGCTGACAACTTTCTTTTTACCAAAATTTAATGAAATGAAAAGGGTTTCTTAAGAATATTCTTATCTTTTCACAAATGCAAGGTTTGTCAAATTATGAGTTTAGTAAGTAATTATTATCTATTTTCTAATGGAGTTAAGTATAAAGTATTGATTGACAAACTGCTTGAAAAATAACTATAACTTTCAAATGGTACAACATTTTTGAAATCCAAAAGATGCATCACATTCTATGCTTCTCTTACTATAAGGAAAAAAAATTAAATTGAATTTTATAGAGTTTTGAATTAGTTAAGGTGGGGTCAGACACGAGAGTTTTTTTTATTCCAAAAATACCAAATTAGAAAATTAATAATTATTTATTTATTTAGAATAAAAATACACAACAATATGTGTTACATTTAAGCGTGAGTCTACTTTTTCTATCTAGAATATTATTTAAAAATATTATCATTTGATTTTGATTAAGGTGGTCAAACATACATGTACTTATTTTTGTCCTAAAATTTTTGTACTATTGCATTAAAATTCAAAATTTTGACCAATCAATTTTTATTTTTTATTTAGATAAGGCCTAGTAGTTTAGAAACTAAATTCAATTTTCTAGAGATTTTTTCTCTCAACTTTTTGATATAAAGTTTATAACATGTAGAAAATTGCACATCAACTTGACATAACCCTAATTTGCTAATTTTTTATTGCCACTTAAGAGCATAGCTTGGTTGACCATGATCTTGCACATACCCTTAAGTGATTTGTGTCCAAACATATTAATATTTCAAATAAAAACTCTTAGAAAAATTTTCACTACAAATCAAATATACATAAAAATAAAATTTATCTCATATATCTATATCATCAAGTTAAACACAAACATGCAAACAACATGAATAATATTAATTGCACATTTGCATATCTCATATCCATATCCATTTTAGTTGTTTTGTATTTCACCTTGTTGCATATTTCCTATATAACCATTAGTCCTCATGGGAGTAATAATATCTAGTAGATTAACAATGATGACAATGAAATCATTGCCATAAATTCTTCTCTAAAAAATAAAAAATTTCTAATGGCAAATACGTTGCTATTAATTTTGGGCATAAATAGAATGATCTAAATTTGAACTTTTAAAATTTCAAATGGGTGTTTTGTGGGTACTAAATTTTGAAGAAAAAGCTTTATCCTAATCAATTCCAAATTGTTTACTTATGAACATTCTCACTTCTAAATTAGTTTGAAGAAGGCTAAATT